>CAUYLG010003495.1:0-100444 GCA_963573385.1 Cacajao melanocephalus
ATGGATTAAAGAATTAAACATAAGACCTAACACCATAAAAACCCTAGAAGAAAACCTAGGCAAAACCATTCAGGACATAGGCGTAGGCAAGGACTTCATGACCAAAACACCAAAAGCATTGGCAACAAAAGCCAAAATAGACAAATGGGACCTAATCAAATGCCACAGCCTCTGCACAGCAAAAGAAACAGTCATTAGAGTGAATCGGCAACCAACAGAATGGGAAAGAATTTTTGCAATCTACCCATCTGACAAAGGGTTAATATCCAGAATCCACAAAGAACTAAAACAGCTTTACAAGAAAAAAACAAATAAGCCCATTCAAAGGTGGGCAAAGGATATGAACAGACACTTTACAAAAGAAGACATACATGAGGTCAACAAACATATGAAAAAATGCTCATCATCACTGGTCATTAGAGAAAGGCAAATCAAAACTACATTGAGGTACCATCTCACACCAGTTAGAATGGCGATCATTAAAAAATATGGAGACAACAGATGCTGGAGAGGATGTGGAGAAATAGGAACACTTTTACACTGTTGGTGGGAGTGTAAATTAGTTCAACCATTGTGGAAGACAGTATGGCGATTCCTCAAGGACCTAGAAATCGAAATTCCATTTGACCCAGCGATCCCATTACTGGGTATATATCCAAAGGAGTATAAATTGTTCTACTATAAGGACACATGCACACGAATGTTCATTGTAGCACTGTTTACAATAGCAAAGACCTGGAACCAACCCAAATGCCCATCGATGATAGACTGGACAGGGAAAATGTGGCACATATACACCATGGAATACTATGCAGCCATAAAAAATGATGAGTTCGGGTCCTTTGTAGTGACATGGATGAACCTGGAAACCATCATTCTCAGCAAACTGACACAAGAACAGAAAATCAAACACCGCATGTTCTCACTCATAGGTGGGTGTTGAACAACGAGAACACATGGACACAGTGAGGGGAGCATCACACACTGGGGTCTGTTGAGGGGGAAATAGGGGAGTGACAGCAGGGGGTGGGGAGTTGGGGAGAGATAGCATGGGGAGAAATGCCAGATATAGGTGATGGAGAGGAAGGCAGCAAATCACACTGCCATGTGTGTACCTATGCAACAGTCTTGCATATTCTTCACATGTACCCCAAAACCTAAAATGCAATTAAAAAAAAAAAGAAAAAAAAAACCAAGAACCATACTGAGTTAAATAAATATTCCTCATGTTGACTGCCTTTATTTAACATGGCTATGGACTGAAAAACATTCAATTATATATTTTGATTTATAGTTTTATTGAATGTCAATTATATATTTTAATTTACTGTTTCACTGAATGTCAGAAAAGGGGAGATTCACCATCAGAAAGAAGTCTATAAAGAATTACCACCAGATGATTAATAAAACATGAAAATTTAGCCTCGATCTAATCCTAATCCTCTGTAGAGTTGGCTCAGTTTTGTATGACCTGTTCAACTTCAAACACTCCCTACTTTCAAGTTTGCAACAAATTGCTCAAGAAATGAGATGTGTGATGAAGTTTGTATGCGAAGATAAGATGCCAAATTTTTAAAGATTTGATTGAAACAAAATCTGAATTTTGAATACCTACCCCATAGAGTAGAAAAAATAAAAGTTCCACCAAATTCTAACATCATTTTGTACATTAAATAAAATTGAAGAAAAAACAACTACTTCTCTTATTTTTATTGTTCCTTGCTTCAACTTTTGTCAAAATCAATTTCTTAGTAGACTCACATATATTGGCTTCAATTTGGGAAGATGGGTCCCCTGTTCCCTCTAATTCACTGTTTCTTCATCAGAATACATCACTTAAAATTGATTGATTAAATTTTTCCTTATAATTAAAAAATTGATTTTTAGGTTGCAGATTTTATTTAATATCCTACCCAGTAGTAACTCTATATACATAACTTTAGTACTGCTTGCAAATTTAAGACATTTATTCTTCCTCAGCCAAATCAAAACAACAAATAACTTGCTATGATTTTTAAATTTTATAAAACATTATCTCTAAAATAGCAGTATTTTTAAAATAAAAATTTTACATGTTAAATTCAAATCAACATAGTAACTTATTTATATTTCAGGTTTTATTTGATAATTTAGATACAGTAAAATTAAAATATTTCTTTTTACTAAGTACAAATGACACAGATGAAATGCTAGAATCCACAAAGAAAAGTCATATGCCATTTATGCTCTTTGACAGCCTCTGTCATCATCAGACTGGTGTGATTCACCTGCACAATCACGGTGCACTTTACCCTTGCATTGCACTACATTCACAGAAGCATGTCCCATGAGGGCAAGGCAGCATGGTAACCAGGAGGGCTTAGCCTGAAATACTATACTTTTCCCTGACTTTTTCATTTTTTAACCCTAATTCTACTTCAATCCAGTATGCAAGTTGTAGCAAGTGAACAGTAGAAGACAGGGAGAAAAATCTGTCAGTACTTCCCTAGGAATCACCATAAAAGCAGATTCTTAAAGCTGTCATGAGATTCTTGAGCTGTCATAAGTAATTACAATTGAGTTCTAGGGACAGACAAGCTATAAACAGTGGACTTTTCAGATCCAATGGAAATGATATTGACAACTGCTAAGGTGTTGGTTGAGTCCATGGGCACTGTGCACTGTGTAAGGTACTCTGCATGCATTAATCATTAAAATCCTCACAACCACATATTGTTACAATTGTCATAAGCAAACCAAGGCACATAGAGGTTAGGTAATTATCTAGCTAGTAACTGTCTGGGCCAAGATTAGCACACATGTCCTGACTCTAGAGTCCTCTGCCCTTCACTGGGCCAGACCCTGTTCTGAGCTCACAATCCCAAAGTTAGGGCCTGCTTGATGGCAAAGTCCATGGTTTACTTATTCCTAAGCAACCTGATCAAGTGAAATAAATGGCTATAAACCAAAAAGATCAATCAATTCCAGGCTAATACCAGTGACCAAAACATTTTTCTAAACTTGAAACTGGCTGTTCAATCTTTGCATTTCTTTTTTTTTTTTTTTTTTTGCCTTGAGACACGGTCTCCCTGGGCTCAAGCAATCCTCCCACCTCAGCCTCTCAAGTAGCTGGTACCACAGGTGCATGCCACCATGCTTGGCTAATTTATGAATTTTTTTGTAGAGATGGAGTCTCATGATGTTGCCCAGGCTGGTCTCAAACTCCTGGGCTCAGGCAATCCTCTCACATCAGCCTCCCAAAGTGCTGGGATTACAGACGTGAGCCACCACACCCAGCGACAATGAATTTTTCCAGGTCTTCTCTCCTTTACTTCTGGACTGAGAATTCTATATTCTCATTTTTCAAGTGAGGAAAATGAGAAGGGACATGGCCAAGAAACTGCACCAGTGTCCACAGTTAGTAAACTGCTTGAACCAGAAGAGGCATCTTGGTTCTCCATCTTTTTGCTCTTCCTATCTTGCCTTTTTATCACTCTTTTGAGACTCAAGGCAGTAGGGTCAGGTCCTGAGTAAGGCCCTTTGACTTCTTGCTCCAAGCTTAAACAACAATCACACTTAAACCAAACTAAACCCATCCCCTGTTTCTTGCATGACCTACACTCTGCATCCCAGAGCTACCATTTCAACTGGCAAATGTTATCATGACAAACAAAAGCCAGCAAGTGCCAAACTCACAAAGGCCTTATGGGTGAATTAACCTGAAGACAAAAAATCTCAGGTGGAGTTTCCTTATTATGGACTACAGGCTTTGTGAAAGGCCAAGAGTAAAAGGCTTCACCATTAGCAGGGTCTAGAGTCATACCTAGGGGTTACTGCCCACCCATCTCCAAACCTAGCTACCTGGGAAGGAACCTGAGAAATGAAGCCTCTGAGTAATCCTCAGAAAAACTCCAAAGCAAACACTGCCCGCGGCCTGGCACTGGCCTGGCACTGATTTTCAGCAGCAACACCTCACAGGACAAACAATAATGGGATTTCTAACAGGGAAAGTGTGATGCTGGCTTCTTTCCCAGGGACTGGTCCCTAGTGGGCTGCAGGCTCTAAATATTTCATACAGCTTGAAATATCCAGGCCTGCTTCCAACTTTTCCCTTCCTCAATTTATTATAAACACAAACACAGGATTTGTTTCCTGTGTTGTTTTTACTATAGCTCTGCCTTTTGAGAATCCCTCACTGGCATCTGTGTGCCTTCCACATCAAGCTCATAGACTTTACTACTGGCGACAATCCGATTTAATTTTAAAATATTTATTAAGCACCCATTGGCACTGAGCTCACTTCTGTGAAGGATTCAAGAAAATAGAATGATTTAAAGTTTTATTCGAGAATATAGGCCAGGACATCTAAAGGAATTAGAAATTAATATAAAATTCTAAAATAAACTGACTGTAACTCAGAACTAAAATACATGGTATTAACACAAGTAATTTTTGATATGCTTTTAAATGCCTACTAATATTATCTTTTTCTTCATTACTTTTCTTATCTTTTTGAGACAGGGTCTTGCTCTGTTGCCCATGCTGGCTCACTGCAGCCTTGACTTCCTGGGCTTACAACATCCTCTCACTTCAGCCTCTCCAGCAGCTAGGACTACAAGCATGTACCACCAGGCCAGCTAATTTTTTCTATTTTTGTAGAGACGTGGTCTCACTATGTTGCCTAGGCTGGTCTCAAGCTATCTACCCAACTTGACCTCTCAAAGTGCTGGGATTATAGGTGTAAACCACTGTGCCTGGCCATAACTTTTCTCAATGCTTTGTTTCCTAGGGCAATTATCTAGTAGATTCTTCCAGGGATGTAGACATTATCAAAAGGTCAAACTTTCAACCAATAAACATACAAGCTTGAAGGTATTTCTGAAATCATTTTAGGAGAATATACAAACAAAGGTTGGAATCTACCTAGCTCACCTTTGGGGAGGGTGACCAGCGGCATGAGCTCCATTCTGGCCAAACTGATGGGGTCCAGGAGGTGGAGGACCTGGAGGCAATATTGCTCCAGTAGCAGTGGCCCCCAAAGGCCCTGCTGGCTTCATCATACCTGCAAGAGAGGGGCATGAATTTAGAAGTGTATTAAAGTACAAAGAGAGATGAGGCAAAGGCATTAGGTTAAAAAGGAAAACTAGGTGGAGGAGGAGGGAAACAAATGGATTAGAGCAAAATCTCTTTCAAGCTTAACCATCACCTACAGACCTGTCAATACCAAGCTCTGGCATGAGTATCTGACTATCATGATGAAAGAGCAGAAAGAAGGAAACCACTTTATCACTAAACAGAAACTGAAACAGAAAAAATAACTTTGCATATGACAGAGGGACCTTGATAAAGCACATTGCCACACAAAGAATACTAGAACATGTAATGAAAAATGGCAGTTAGATATCAGAAAATAAATCTGGAAAAAGTGGGAAAGGTCATGGTACAGCATTCTAACTATATGGGAGCATGGGAGAGACCACTAGAAATGCCTTTGAGTTACAGCACAACAAAAGCAGATGGGGGTAGGGTCTATTTTTCTTAAAATCCTGAGCATATCCTTCAGAGCTTAATAATTTTTCCAGGATCCTAAATGGCTGGATGATAAAAAGCAGACGGACTGCTCACTCTGAGTCAGACTTAACATGCTTGCTCAGACAAAATATGGGACTACGTGCAATTAATGGATGCTTCTAGGAATGACTGTGTTTTCACTTATTAGCAGCTCTTCTCAAATAGAGACCTTTAAAGACTTCTCTTTGGAACTGTCTTCAGACATTTTTCTCTTTTCTTCTTGAGAAATTGCAATAGAGGAGAAAAATCACTAGGCTTGGGTTACAGTAGTTCAAGGCCCCACATGGTTACTTAGTAGTATGACCTTGGGCAAGAAGCTTATCTTTAAGGACCTCAGTTTTCTCCCTGCAAAATGAAAGGCTTAGACTAGATTACCTGAGACCTCTTCTAGCTTCTAGAAAGAAGAAAAGAGAAAAGAAAAAAGGAGAAAAACTTCAATTCTTCTATCTGCTCTCTCTACTTGCTTGTTTTCACTTATTCAATGTACTTTTGACAGTACCCTGCTCTCTGGCAAGGTCATCGATGACCACCTAGCTGCCTGCTGTGCACTCCTCCTTTTGGCTTCATCAGGGTATTTCACATTAACATTTCCTTTCTTTTGTTATATTCCTCTTGAAAGTCTATTCCCTCAGATAGAAAGGAACTGACTGATGACCTGCATCACCCAGGAAGAGTTTCTTATATTGTCACCATAATTGCTTTTGAGAGAATGCTTTCAGATGTTTGGGTAATCTAAAATGACAGGTATCTAGAAGTACCAATTTTCATGAATAATATTGAAACTTTTACAAGGTTTCTTCTCTTAAAATAGGATTCCTTTAACTGAGGACATTTTTATATTAATTCTACATAGTTTTGCTTAGTACATTTATATACTACCATTTCAATAAATATTATTCTAACACTACATTTTAATACAAAGTTCTAAACCCCAAACCCAGCAAAGTTAGAAAAACATGAGACTTGCGGTTACAGACGGGTTTGAATTTGTGACTCTGACAAGATATTCTATTTTTCAGAGCCTCAACTTGTCATCCCATGTCATGGTAATAATATCCCCTAGCTCCAAGGATTGTTCTGGGAATTAAATAAAGCAATGGATATGACAGTATTCAGAACAGCTGATTCGTCTCTCCTGGCCATAGCCCCTGCTCTCCTTTTGCAAGCATTTTTATTCTACTAAAGCATATGCACCATAATTATAAGTACATTTGTATTTTCATTTTAAAAACATTATTTTGGACAAAAGTAGGCAATTCACAACAGTAGCATTAATATATTTTCAACTTAAATAATTACATGCACTGTAAGAAGTCAAACATATTCTTTTTTTGTCTTTTTGTTTTTTTTTCCTTTTTTTAAATTTGCCTCACAGCTCTCCCCCAAGATAGTCTCCATTTTTTTAAAATAAGTAGAATAATAGCCATTTTCATGAACAACCCCTGTAAACATGTCTAGATAATTTTTTAAAAAACAGCTATAATATATGCAAGCAGAACTTTATATATCAGTCTTACTCTACTCTCCCTTTTATTTGGGAATCAACTCTATAGCAATGATTCAAATCATTCTGTGGCATTCTCAAATCATTCTCATTATTATTCAACACACATTTAAGGTGATTTTGAGGCACTGAGTTAAGAGACAACCATGTAAACAAATAATTACAATGTCTTGTGATGACTTAGAATATGCAGAGAGACTACTCAACTCTTCCTGCTGGAATCCAAGAAGGGTTCAAAGAAAAAGGACTGCTTGAGTTGAATCTTCAAGGACAAGCAGAAGCTTTCTTAGTACAGAAGACAGGATAAGGGATTCCAGTTAGAAGGCAAAGCATGAGCAAAGACATGAGAGAGGATGGCACAATCAGGACAGGGAAAGGGCTTGGTGTGGAGAGGCTGGGAGGGAAAGCAGCCAGAGTGGAGGCTATCCAGGTTGGCTGGGGTCAGACTGCAAAGTCCTGTATGTCACTTGCACTCCACCCTCAGGGCAAAGGGAAGTCAGTATCATTGATATCTGCAAAGTCATGGTCTTCCCCCAGCCACGTTATTGGCATTTTCAAAAGTACTCAAACACAAAGAGAATCAGGTTCTTTATAGAACAGTATGAGAATTTTAATAGAAAAGGCGCACCGTGCAGTGACAATGAACTAATTGTGCTTAGACACACCTCACCAAAAACATCTAAGATCACAAATTGGTCTCTAACAGGGTGGCAGATCCTACAGACCAGTTAACTCAACAATTCCAATCCCTTTCTGACTTGCCTTTCTATTAATATTAATATATGGTCTTGAGGTGGAAAAGTGAAAATTCCTAGATTGCCTTACAATTTGTTTTGTCATTGCCATGTGCTCTAAATTCAGCAAAGCAGCATATCTCTGGGAGGCTCTGGCAAGCCTGGTGGCAGAGACGGTTCTGGGAGAGAAAGGTGGTGACTTCCAGTGGAATGGTCCTGCATGGAACTGTATCTCTTCATGGACCACATACTTCCAAGTCTGGTTCTCTGCCTTTTTCTGATGTTTTGTTTGCTTCCTAATCCCTTTTAACAAATCCCTTTCCACTAGAGGGGATTGTTTACAGCGAAGGAACACTGACCAAAGCCACATCACAGAAAAGCATGTTTTGAATTTGTTCCTGGACCTGACAAACCAAAACCAAAATTATAAGCCATTTGTTGGGGGAAAAATGTTTATCTAAAATAAACAAAGATAAGCTCCATATTATATTGGTAGAATTGTAATGGCTATGGTCCCTGAAGCGCCATGCTGGGTGGTGCACCTATATAAGCTATTAGGAGCCCTATCACCACCCTACTACCCCTGTCCTAGTGTCAGGACATTAATACTTCTTGACTCTCAGTCTCCAGACCAGTATCCTCAACCAAGGGTGATTTTGTCCCTAAACGGACATTTGGCAATGTCTGGGACATGTTTGGCTGCCACAACTCCCAGGTGGGAGGACATACTACTGGCATCCAGTGGATGTGCTGTGTAGCTTTCTAAAATGTACATACATTGGATTGTGACCCTTCCCAGATTAAATCACTTAAGTGGTACTCTACTGCCCTTACAATAAGGTCTAAGTCCCTTAAAATGGTCCCACATTCCCCTGCCAGTGGCATCTCTCACTGTTCCCACGCCATACCCTAGCCATGCCAAATGTCTTGCAGGTCCTGAAAAGTATCGCCTTCCGATCGCAGCAAACTGATTCCTGACCTGGCCAATTCTCACTCATGTTTCAGTGCATTCCCTCTGGGAAGGAGCCCTTTCACCCTAAGTCTTGTTTAGGTGACCCTGCCACGTGCTTCTATACCACCCTCTACTTCCTTTACAATAGTATTTCCCCCTAGAATTGTCATTGTTAATTTATTTAATGCATTTTTTACTAGCTAAGTAAATAAGGACTGAGATTAGGCTTATTTTATTCAATGTCATATTACCAGAAGTATTTTGCTCACCAAATAAATCTGTTAAAATTTGTGGTTGGGTGCCAAGTGGCTCATGCCTGTAATTTCAGCATTTTGGGAGGCCAAGGCAGGAGGATGGCTTGAGGCCAGGAGATCAAGACAACCCTGGGCAACATAGTAAGACCTCGTCTCTAAAAACATTTTTAAAATTAGCTGGGCATGGTGGGGCACACCTATACTCTCAGCCACTTGGGAAGCTGGGGCATGAGGATAATTTGAGCCCAGGAAGTCAAGGCTGCAGTGAGCTATAATCCCTTCACTGCAATCTAGCCTGAGCAACAGGGCAAGATACCGTCTCTTTAAAAAAAAAGTGTTAGTATACAGCACTAGGTTTACAAAAACACAATGAATAGGCATAAATGGAGATATGATAATGTAAGCAACACAAAGCAAGAGTTTGAACTGGCCAGAACTACAGTGGAATAGATACTTCAAAAAACTACAACTAGGTTGCTGTGTCTGTCAGAAGACCAATAAAAGAGTCCCTAAAAGGCTAGACAAGAAGACACATAAAGACTGAAGATGAAGGTATCTAAGGTTATTCAGCAGAATATAATCAGAGAAGTAAGAGCTGGGGTAATTTAGTGAAAGCCTTAAATAATTAAACACCAGAACACCTTAATATGCACAGAAAGGTAAATTTGCAGAGAGTATAACAGCCCGATTATTCACCTGATACTTAACATCCACTAAATAAGGAGAAAGCAGTTTAAATTAAAGCATGAAAAACTTAATCAAACAAAGGCAGCTTTTAAAATCACTAGTAAGGCCAGATGCCAAGGCTAACGCCTATAATCTCAGCACTTTTCGAGGCCAAGGGGAGAGGATTACTTGAGCTGAGGAGTTCAAGACCAGCCTGGGAAACCTAGGGAGACCCCATCTCTACCAGCTACTTGGAAGCTAGGCAACAGAGCAAAACTATGTCTCAAATAAATAAATTAAATACTGGTAAATATTTAATCAAATCAAATATTGGTAAATATTTGACTAAATTAAATATTGGTAAATACCAGTGTTTTGCCAATGAGTGCTACAGCTTGTCATTCACTTCATTCATTGAATAAACATTTATAATTAGCTCAATTTAACCATTCTACAGTGTATACTTATTTCAAAACAACATGTTATACATAATATATATGTATATATAATTTTTTATTTGTCAATTAAAAAAAATTTTTTTAAACAGTCACGAGTGCTTTCTCTGCTCCAGGAACATCTATTATAGGTACATCTATTATAACACAGTATGGTAAATAGTATAGAAGCCTGAAAAAGTATTAGGAGAACACAAAAGGAGAATTCAAATTACATTTGCAGGCTATAAAAAAATCCCTCTGGCTCGGAAGTTGATGGTTTGGAAAACGGCAGTATTGGAGAGATCATCTTAGTAACCCAGGTGAGAGATGGATGAACTGAACAAAAAGAGTGACAGGAGAATGGAAAGGAGAAAGCAGGTAGGAAAGCTGTTTACAATCACTCCAAGAAGATCTGGGACACCAATTGCATTGGAGGAGGTAAAAAAGAGGGAGAGGTTTTTGTTTTGAGAGAGTCTCACTCTGTTCCCCAGGCTGGCTGGAGTACAGTGGCAGGATCTTGGCTCACTGCAACCTCCATCTTCCTGGTTTAAGTGATTCTCATGCCTGCCTCAGCCTCCAAAGTAGCTGAGATTACAGGTGTAAGCCACCACACCAGCTAATTTTTTTTTTAATTTTTAAATCTTTTTAGTAGAGACTGGGTTTCACCATGTTGGCCAGAGTGGTCTCAAACTCTGGGCCTCAAGTGATCCACTTGTCTTGGCCTCCCAAAGTGCTGGGACTACAGGTATGAGCCACTATACCCCACCAAGTTTTTTGTTATTGTTGTTTTCTTTTCTTTCTTTTTTTTTTAGTTAAAGTTTCTGGAGTGGATCACCAAATAAATGATGCTAATGAGTGAGATTTGAAATATCAGAAAACATGGGCTTCCATGATGAATATGTAATTGTTTTGGGCATGGTGATTGTGATGTACCTTAACAAAGGTGGACAACTGGAAATATGAGTCTAGAGCAAGCTCTTCCAACCCACGGCCCACACGCGGCCCAGGACAGCTTTGAATGTGGCTCAACACAAATTTGTAAACTTTCTTAAAACATGAGATTTTTTGGACTTTTTTTTTTCTCATTAGCTATTGTTAGTGTATTTTATGAGTGGCCCATGACAATTATTCTCCCAATGTGGCCCAGGGAAGCCAAAAGGCTGGATACCCCTGGTCTAGAGCTTAGGAGAGACATCTGGGCTGCAGAAATAGATCCAAGAGGCAAGCACTTTCTGTGAACGATCCAGCTTAGGGAGAAATCTACAGAGTGGTAGAACAGTGGTGAAGATGGAACACAAAGGGAGAAACAGCAACAATTAAGGGTCATGTAGAAGAAATCCTTCAAAAGAGATGTCCAGAAAGCAACCAAAAAAATGAGCACGATGGCTCAATTCCAGCAGTTTGGGAGGTGGAGGCATAGGCGGAGGTGAGTGGATCACTTGAGGTCAGGAGTTCAAGAATGGCCTAGCCAACATGGTGAAACCCTGTCTCTACTTAAAATACAAAAATTACCTGGGTGTGGTGGTGGGCGCCTGTAATCCCAGTTATTTGGGAGGCTGAGGCAGGAGAATCACTAGAACCCGGGAGGCGGAGGTTGCAGTGAGCTGAGATTGCACCACTGCACCCCAGCCTGGGCACAGAGAGAGACTCCCTCTCAAAAGCAACAACAAAAGGATAGTGTCATTGAAACAGGAGAAAAGAGTTTTGTAAAAAGGAGAGCAGTACACAGTGTCAAATACAGAAGAGGACAGACAGCACAATGTCTACTGCATTGAGAAATAAGACAGTGATAGTCCTGGTAAGGGAAGTGGAAGTGTGGATGGGGTGGCAAGCTATGGAGTGTAAACTATGCAGGGAAGGAGAGGCAAAGGTGGAGATCGCCAAGCATAGTGAGTACTTTCTCAAGAAGATGCCTGTGAAGAGAGAAGGGTGAATAATAATGAGTGTTATACTTAGATGTGTATGCAGTTTGTTTTTTGTCTTCTTGAGAGATCTGGGTATGAATCTTGGCACTACTACTTGCTATCTGTGACCTTAGACAAGTCACATGACACCATGACACCAGACATTCAATTTTCCTAGCCACAAAAATACCTTACTGCATAGCATTGTATGAGTATTAATTAAGACGATACAGAGAAAGCTTTTAGGACCAGATTTCGATACATCCTAAGCACCCAAAATAGAATAATTTATAATTATCATTATAAATACATGCTGAGGAGGAATGAACCACCAGATGGAAACTGGAAGGGTTAATGGTTAATGGTTTCTTTCTACAGGATCCAGAAAGGCAAGATTATAAATGTTCTGGAGAGGATTGTCCTGAACAAGAAGGATGCTTCATCTGGACATCTTTAAAATTTGGGGAAGAATAAATCATAAGAGTGACTTCCCACAGAAAATTCACAATCTCAGAGCATCTTCTGCAGAATACTGTGTGTGGCTGCTAACATCAAGCCCCACCACAGGGAGTCCTCACCCCTTGCTGACTCTGCACTATATATATGCTACCTAGCACAGCCTGGATCCCAGATATCTGAGTTAGTTCCAGTGAGCCCTGAGAGTTATTGATTTATACATGGTCCATTTGTACAAAGAATAATCCTGACACATAACTGATGTACAAATTTATCTAGGACCAATCCTAGCTAAGAATATGTAAATTTAATTCATTTATAAATTTAACTCATTTTTTATTCAACGTTTACAATAGCCTTACACAACTAATTAACAGCAAGAACAAGACTCACAGTAAAAATAAAACAGGAAGTGTTTTAGTCTATATTTAAAAAACAGACTTGTATTCCATGCAATAACCAAACTAGTGATGTAGAGCTCTGCTATGAGAGCCTTTTCCAAATGATCCTGTAATCTAAGCGATTTCATTATATAATGATCATTCAATGCATTCAAATCTCCTCTTTCAGAACATCTTATGTCTCTGAGCCTGAGAACTGAATAATCACCTACAAGTCAAAATAACACACTTTACCTGATGGAGATGCTGTGTGTGATGGATCCCCATAGTGCCCGTAATGAGGTGGAGAAAGGCCTATTCCAGGCTGGGGCTGAGAATATGGGGGTGTAGCCACGTAACCTTGTTGACTCATTATGAAAATATCATTCCAAAGGACAATCCTACAAAAGAACTCTGCAACAGAGAAACAAAAAGCATGTTACCAAGAGAGTTTTAGTCACTTAATTGCTATTAAAAATATAAACACTGTCAATACACGTTTATGATGGTTTGAGGAAAAGTACAATTATCAGGTACATGAGAAATCTTTGTATTACACAATACAATGTATCATTATCCCCTTAAAAGGGTCTAACCATACCTCTCTGAAACTCAGTAAATCACTTCAATAATTCTGGGCAAATTCTCAAGCATGAGACCTGAATAACAACTGCCAAACACTTTTTTATTGGAAGCCTGAAGCATTTCAGATAGTGTTTCCTAAATGTTCCTACGATTTTTTGCTTTTGGTTTCCATGGTCACATTTCAGCAGAGAGCACACCATGCCATTCAATTGACTGACCACCGTAACTGCCAGCAGTCTGCAATCAGACCTTTTATGACTTACCTCTTTTTAGTGCTCCTCTAATTAGTCATTTTATTCTGGTCATCAGGACAAAGAAAAATCACAGTCCAACAAACATGGCAAAAGATAAAGTTGATAATGGGATTATTTTGTGAGTCATAATTTGAACAAGCCAGGTAGTCACTATAACCACTTAAGTGGTTTCAGTGGTTTTTCAAAGGCGACAGAATTTTTTTTTCTAATTTAAATGATATCACATCTCTAAGAACATATGCACCTATATTTAAGGGACTAAGGAAAAAAAAGTGTAATTCTGTAAATGTGTAGGCACACACATCACAAATATAACAGACTCATCTTGATCCTTTTATTTTCATCTTGATTCTACTCAGAACCCAAATTTGCTTTAAATTTTCCATTTTTCCTGGTTTTCACAAAATAAGAGCTATTTCATAGGACAATTTTTTAAAAATAAAATAAGATAGAAAATGCTCTGAATCCTGGCAAGAGAGGTGTGTTTTCATTCTGTATCTGCCACACTTAACTGTGTGACATGGAATGAGCTGAAGAACCTCTCTGAGCCTCAGTTCTTTCTTTTAGAAAATGAAGCCTTTAGGAGCCTTTCCAGATTTCCACTAATTCTACAATTCCTCTCCAGTTTATTTGCCCCACCCAGGCATATTTTTCCTTTTGTTTTTTTATTTGCTGCAATTTAAGATAACAGATCAGTGATATTCGCTAAGACTTAGAATCTGTCTATATTCAAGAAATGACATTTCAAATTTAAAATCTGTGATTTGATTTTGTTTCCATATTAAACTACACGTTTCCAAAATTAAAGCAACCATGTAAAAATATTATGATATCACTTCCTTCTCCTGGGAAGGGGAGAACTGAAAAAGAGGACAGAGGCAGGCAAATGCCTTCTGGTCCACTTTGTTCTTGACAACTCTTTTTCCCTCCTCCCACTTAGCAGAGAGAGACGTGGCAGCCTGAGCTTTGGTCAAGCTCATCCAACCAAGAGCATTTAGGAAGTTGGCACAAACACCTAAGGAGCAGCCTGTTGCTGAGTGACAGAAAAGAGGGGCAAAGATAGTCACTCCAAAGAATAGGAAGCAGCCAGGTCCCTCTAAACTGGTCCTGAGAGGAATCAGCTTCCTCACGCAACCCAGTTTGCCACGTCAAACTTCCTCACACAGCACCAAGTTAAAGAAACCTGACTCAGCTTCAAGCGGCGACATGGCAGAAAGCCACTTGGCATGAGCAGGCCTAGGATCAAAATCTGGGGAGCCCCAACCCCAGAACGGCCCCCTGGCCCACTGTCACCCAGCAACTCTAGCCAAGGTGCGCTTCTAACCCCAGAACAAGTTCGGATATAGCCAGATCAGTTTCACTATTCGGATGTCCCGAAGCTACAAGATATAGTTGCCATTTTTACCATGAATATTTCCAACAGTCCCTTCCTTCGAAAAAGGAAATTAAGTTGATACGGAGACGAGAAAACCACTGGCAATGACACTGGAATGGTGGCCACTGAGGATCCTAACTAGGCGGTTCCAGCATCCCAAGGCAAAAGGTGGGGGCGGGTAAAACATGCCCACGCCCACCTTCTTCTCCCCCATCCCGCCCGCCCCACTATTAAACCGCACTAAAAGGCTAAAGGAACAAAGAATGAGGTGTCCTCCCGCCGCCCCAGCCTCAGGTGAACACCCGGCCTCCTGCCGCGTCCCCGGGCCGGGCGCCGCACCCCGCTCCGCGGTGCCTGGGCAGGGGCTGTCCCGCCTGAGCGCGTCGGCGGGTGCGAGGCTTTACCTGCTCCCACTCCTGCACCCCGCGGGCTTCCGAGCGCTGGCGGCTCTGCGCCTAGTGCCGGTGACCCGGCTCCCGCTGCGGCCGTTCCTCTCGCCGCGCCTCTTCCCCGGCCGGCGTCCCCTCAGCCTGGTCTCACGCTCGGAGTTGCAGCTGGGCTGTGAACTGCCACGTCAAACCCTCTCCCGGCCGCGCGCCCCCGGCGCCAGGCTTGGACCCGCCGCCGCGCTCCCGCCTGCGCACGCGCACAGCCACGGCGGGGAGGGGCGGGGCCACCAGGGCGGGCCAGCGAGCAACCGAGCGACCTCCTCCTTTTCGCTTTTTGCCTTTTTCCGGGTTTTTTGTGTTTTGGTTTTCTTTTTCCCGTCTTTCCTTTCCCCTCCCCCTACAGGTCAAAGACTTGAACGTCGTGGCTAAATCAGAACCATATTTTCTCCGCGCAGCCCGGTAGGAAGGAGGGGAGCGCGTTCATTCATTCTTCCATCAACAGGTTGCAGCTTCAGCTCTTCATTCATTACGTATTACTTAAATAAGGAATAGTTCAGGCACAGCACTACCGTTACTTACAGGAAAATGCACAATCTGGACCTAGAGGAAATTACTGTTTAAACGCGAATCTGGCACGTGTACACGCACATTTGATGACGTACCCGTGCGAGACACTACAGAGGAAGGAACGCCCAAAGCAGCCTGGCAACGTGTAACACAGAGGGGTGGAGGAGTGCGGAAGATGTCCCAAAGGAAAAGTGTGGGAAGCGGGGTTTCCATTGACATCGCGGTTGCTGGCGTTCTATACTCTCCTTCGTCCTCATATTCCTTGTTTGTGAGCTAGGATGACTGATCCCAGCCCCAAACAAGATCTCTGCATATAAAAGCACTCAGCGTTTATAGCTCACTGTCCTGTGAGAAACCGTTCAGAAATAAAGGCAATGTATATGATATATGGAGCTTACCTCTCTAATCTCACACTAAAATCAGGAGCGTTTAGCTGGTTTCCCATCATCTCTCACTGCTAAATAGAAAGACATTCAGCAACACCCCAGGTTTGGTATAGCAAACTTACAAAGTAAAAACCAGCCTTGTGCTGTTGTTTTTTAACATGTCCTTTCTTCTGGGCCACAAGAAAGCTGCTTGACAAATACCTTTACTGAAGAACTGCCTAGGTAAAAACGTACATGAGGATGTTGCTACTCCTGAGATGCTACATGAATTGTGCAGGAATTTTAAGTCATTTTAGCAGTAAAGATTTATGGTCCCTTTTTCCCACTTTTATAAGTTTTTAAGGCACGTGGCAAGGTGCAGTGGCTCACACCTGTCATTTCAGCACTTTGGGAGGCCAAGGGGAGGGATTGCTTGAGTCCAGGAGGCAGTGAGCTATGATCACACCGCTGCATTCCAGCCTGGGGAACAGAGCGTGAGACCCTGTCCCAAGAAAAAGAAAAAAATATTTTAAGGTGTGATATCCTTCCTACATTCAGCTTCAACACTGGTCAGATTTGAAAAACCACATTGAAACTTTTGTTTCAAACTGTTTCTTATATTCTCAATGTGATGAAAATGTTTGGTGGAAGTTTAGGAAGTTTTGGCCAGTGTTGAAGCAGTACAGCTTGTAAAAGTAGTGAAAGAAGCTGTCATATCACAGCTGCATAACAAGGAGAGAGTGAAGCTATGATGAAAGGATAGGAGAGAGTAAAGTCAGAAACAGTCACACCATATGATGACCTGCTTGACTTGGGACCCCTATAAAACCACTACATTTGAGTTGTAAATACATCCTCACTTCCTGCTTAGGTACCAAACTTGTCTGAGACTAGGACAATTTGTGATTTCAATTCTAAAATAGTTTTTAATTCCTAAATGTTAAATCTAGAAGGGACTTGAGAGATATGAGTATTCAACTCAACATTCAGTGAGAACTGAATTCCATTTAATCATCTAATGGATTAATAGGTTTATTGAGAAAATTTAAATGACTTACTAGTCATTTACAGCAGTTAGAAATCATGCCTTCCAATTCCAAATCTCTCTTCACCTCCCTATGGTTTTTACCTTTTGATACTCTGATTTGCTGTTCTCTTTTAACTGGTTCTGCCTTTTTCTCCTGTGACTGCCTTATATTCAATTTCTCAAATAACTAAGTATTAACTGTCTGCATAGTTCCACCAACAATTGGAGTTACTTATCACAAATCTCTTTTTTTAAATGAAATGGGCTTCTGGTTTGCGTTTTGCTTTCTTGTCCTGTCCCCAAGTGCTCATCCCTTAGGTGACTAACTCCTAACCTCGTTCATGTGATTGGGTCCCTGGCCTTCACGAGCTGTGACGGTTGGCCTGGAGTCTCAGCATTCCTTGATCTGACCCATCCTTTTGCCAACTGAGCTTAGCCTCTGATGTTCCATATGTAATTAACTTAGTTTCCCAGGTAACCATATCTATTTGAAAAGTGAGGTTACAAGGACCTCACAATGCCCATGTACTGGGGGTTCTATATTCTAACTTAAAAAGGGAAGGAAGCAGAGAGTCATCTATGCTTTGGACTATAGAAAGAGAAGGAATTTCCTGACAATGCTTGAGATTTCTTCTAATTGGCAACCTTTTGAAGATTATAATGCTCTAAGTATTTATGTAATATACAAAGTTTGGACGTTTCTGATTCCAAAGCTGAAAACAGTTTGAAAAAGCTTTGTTTTAAAAAGAAAAATTGAGGTGGCCAAATCTGGAGTATTTTAAATACCTGGAAATGTAGTAAATAAGGTCAAGTTAAATGGGGTTGATAGGAAGGGTACATGGTACAGTAGGCCAAGTAGCAACTAATAATGGTAATGATAGAGTTCAAGTAATACCAAGGTGCTTCTAGAATTATCTTTTGATATTTCGAATATCATGCTCTAAGTATACTACGCCACATATAGCTTCAAACACAAAATGGGCAGTGGTTGAACTGCCAGCTCAAATTGACTCAGGTTTGAATCCTGACAGTACCATTTGCTACTAGCTGTGCAAGTTTTACTTATTCAACAAGTGTTTATTAAGCACCTACTATAAACTGGATACTGTACTAAGCACTGTGAATTTAAAGTCAGATGAGACACTGCCCTAGCTGTGAGAAACTCATCCAATAGTGCAAGGATCAGCCAATGGCAGCCTGTACGCTATATTTGGCCTACCCACTTGTTTTGGTACAGCCTTCGAGCTAAGAATGGCATTTACAGTTTTACATGGTTGAAATTTTTAAAAAATATTTTGTGACCCATGAAAATTATATGAAATTCAAATTTCAATGGCCATAAATAAGTTCACTTGGAACACAGCCATGCTTCTCTATTATCATATATTCTGTGGTTGCTTTTGTACTATAAATGGTAGAGTTAAGTAGTTATGACAGAGACCACAAGGTCTGCAAAAGCTAAAATATATACTACCTGGCCATTTACAGAAAAAATTTGCTGCCCCTGGTCTGATAGGATGTACAATTACAATATAGTTCATTTTCATTCTATCAGGAGACACAGGTTGCCACGAGAATATGTAAGAAGGGACACTTAACCCAGATTTGGAAAACAAGTGACATGCCTCTGGGGAGGTGGCGCCTGAGCTGAGGACCTGAGGACAGTAGTAAGGCCAAAAAAAAAAAAAGGTAAAGGGCAGCAGGGAATAGCATGAATGAGTTGAGGAAGATGAGGAACATGGGGCATTCAGAGGTGCCAGAAGTCCCTTGCAGCTTGGACATGGGTTTCTAGAGGAAATGAGATTAGGCTGGTATGCTGGCATAGCTCATGGACCCCTCAAAGGCACTGGAAAGGCAATGAAACATTTTAAGCATGGGAATGACGCAGTGGATTGTTTTTTTTCTTTCCAGAAAGATCAGTCTGGAGTTAGTGAAAGGGTGAAAAGAGGAAAAGGCAAGACTGGTGGGGTAAAGAAGAGTTAGGACACTGTCGACAGTAATCCAGAGGAGAATATGATGGCCTGAGCAAAGGCAGTGGAGATGTGGGTAGAGAAGACAGACAGGTGGAAAAGAGGTTGATAAGGAGCATCAATGGGAATGGGTACAGAAATCAGGAAAGTGAGGCAGAATACGTACAAACACTCAGATTTTTGATCTGGGAGAATTAGTGGATGAGTGGTAGAGCTATATAAGGGGTTAGGGAAACAAAAATGAGCAGATATTGGGAAGGGATGGGATCAGTTTTGGAGAAGTCCATTTTGAGCTATCTGTGGGACATCTATCTATGTGGACATGTCCAGTCACCTGTCGGATATGTGTGTCTGGAGCTAGGAGACAAATCTGAACTGGAGGTAATAGAAGGCAGCCAGCAACGAAAATTTAAAAATCAATCTGGCAGAGAAGAGGTCAATCAGGCTTTTTGGTCAGACCAAGTCGTGACTTCTGGTTCTGTCCCTTATAAGCTGTGTGTATTCTCCCTAAACCTCACTATCCTTATCTTTAAAAATTAAATAATAATAATCTCAAAGGTCGTTGTGGGGATTAAATGAGATAATACAGGTAAGTCATTTAGTACAATATTTGGTATATAATGACTGATCGATAATGTTATCATTGTGGCATCATCATCCCAATCATGATTAATAACATAAGTGACAATTGAAGCCATATGAGTAAAGTCAAAGGATGAAACCCTTGGGAACCCTAGAATAGATACATGTTCTAAGTTTACTAAACCTTGGTTTACTCATTGTAAATTAAGAAGATTACATTTCTCTCATTGTGAGGGAGTAAAAAGGGTTATGGAACAAAGTGAAGGTAGACTAGGGTAAAAGCGTTGGGAATGGTGAGCTGGTGATCAGTAGTATTATACAGGGTAGGTAGGCAGGGCTCTTGGGGCCACAAGGTTGTGCCACTCAGCTCTCCTTTCTGAGGAACGTTAAGTGACTGATAACCTTCAGCTGCTACCCCACTGGAGCTGCTAAGGCACTTAGCCCAAAGCCACTCTCTCAGCAGCCCCTAGCCAATGACTACAGCTGGTGGGGTTAATGAAGTTAGCATTTTTGCCTAATATGGGACACCTCTAGAGGGAAATCTTTTCTCTGAGGTTTGCTTTGCCCTGGCCAAGACTCTCAGAGCTGCAGTGCAATCTGAGGCTCATCCTACCTCATCCTCCTTCCTCCCCTGTCTTTTTCACAGGTGTCAGATCTGTATGCACCAGAAGGCTTTTTCTCCTCCTCTTGCTCCCTAGCTCATCTGTTCCTGTAGGCATTTCCACCAATGAATCTCTATATGTCTAGTTCCATGTTGTTGTCTGCTTTTTATCTGACCTGATCTGACAGCCTCATCAAGAGGGTGAGATTCGAACAAAGCTTTAGAGGAGGTAAAGGAGTTAGCAACACAGATCATCTGGGGCAGAGAAGGGAATTCAGCCAGAAGAGAGAGCCCCCAAAAGTTCCTGTGTCAGGAAGTAGGTACCTGGCATGTTTCAGGAGTAGAAGGATGCTAAGGAGCTTGGGGCAGAAAAAAATGAGGGGAAGGTTGTAGCAGAGGAGGGCCTAGAGATAAGGGAGCGGGGCAGATAGTGTAGGACGCTTAGCCTATTTTAAAGTTTGGTTTTTAATTTGTATGAAAAAAGAGTCATTACAGGTTTTGAACTGAGGAATGACGTGATTTGGCTCACTTTCCAATTTCTTTTTACTGATATGAGAGGCAGAATCTGGTGTTCAGGGAAATATTTATTTTTCCAATCTTAGTGAGATTTCAGGCCTCAGAAATTATTCTCTAATGGTTTGGTTTCACACAGGTTTTCTTGGTCATGGCCAACAATTGAGAAGAACAGTAAGTAAGTGTTTTGGAGCCTACTGTACTATAAAAGCATGTAGAAAATTGAATTCTGACTGCTTCATGACCACAGTTCTGTATTCATAGCTCACCCCTCACTCCCACCACTTTCCTGGTGACTTGAAAGATTTTCCAATTGATGGAGTAAGGTGTGACTCAATGTTTTCACTGCACTGATTTTCTTGAGGGATTTAAGGAGGCAGGTGAGCTAGTAATACTAAACTGAGAAATTAAAAGCACCTGACTCATCCTAATAATAGGAAGAGGTAAAAATGGTACTAACAATCAAATTAAAATCAGGGCTTGAGTATATGATCATTAGTAGGAAGAAATGGTGTTCCTTTGATTCTTTCCTCAAATCTACTTATGTGATTACCTAGAAAAATAATGCAATACTATGTTGTTGCATAAATAAGAAATATTAGAAATTTGGATTTGGGAATATTATATATGTGGCAGAGACTGTGGATTTTTCTGGAGTGTGTGGCTGGTGTGTGGATGCCTGGCCTCCACTGTAGCTGGTTGTAGCCTTGTGGCTCACAGAAGCACAGTGCACATGATGTGTGCAACTTCTTTGTCTCATCTTTAAAAGTCCCTTCCTGAGTCTTTCACTTTCTGCAAGCTAGAATGAAACCATGGTGGTAGTAAAGCCAAATTAACCCTCCAGGTGAGGATAATTTTCTAGGGTTGATGGTAAGAAATAAGGAACCCTGGTCTCTGGTTGTCTTCATAACCAGGGCCGCCTACCCCTCTTGAACCCTGTGTCTATCTCTGAGCTGATACATGAGAGAGAAAAAAATTCCATGCTTTTGGGCCCTTCAATAAATTAAGTGATTTTGTTTTTGTTTTTTCATGTATAGGTCCTGTATTATTATTATTATTATTATTTTTTGAGACAAAGTCTTGCTCTGTTGCCAGTCTGGAGTACAGTGGTACAATCTCAGCTCACTGCAACCTCTGCCTGCCAGATCCAAACAATTCTCCTGCCTCAGCCTCCGGAGTAGCTGGGACTACAGGCACATGCCACAGTGCCCAGCTAATTTTTGTATTTTTAGTAGAGACAGGGTTTCACCATGTTGGCCAGGATGGTCACGACCTCTTGACTGCGTGATCCGCCCCCCTTAGCCTCCCAAAGTGCTGGGATTACATGTGTGAGCCACCACACCCAGCTAGGTTTCTGTATTTTTTAATTATTTACTATTATGTTTTATGTGAATTTGCTTTTTTTCCATTTCTATTTCTACTGTTTATTACCAGTAAATACATTTCTAAGTATATATGAGTGATAAAATTATCAAATTATCTTTCTTATTTTATTACTTTAAAATTGCAATTTTGGGGTTTTCTACATATACAGCAACCTCATCAGCATTCCATTTTTTTCTTATTGAACTCACAAGAAACTCCAAAGTAATAGTAATAAACCTGTTGTTGAACATTTCTCTCTGGTTGTGCTTTTAAAGAAATGACTTTAGCATATGCATTTAGAATAATATTTTAGGTAAAGGTGGCATGATGGTTAATTTTAATGTATCAGCCCTGCTATAATATCTGATTAAACACAATTTCTGGGTTTGTCTGTGGTTGTTTTGGGAAGAGAATAGCATTTGAATTGATGGAATGAATAAAGCAAGTGTCCTTCCTCACTGTGGGTGGGCCTTATCAGTTGAGAACCTGAATAGAACAAAAAGATAGAGGAAAGTTGAATTCACTCTCTGATTACTGAGCTGAAACATTAATCTTCCCTCTGCACTTTTGTTCCCAGGAGAACCCTGACTAATGTAGGTAGGGCATGGCAAATACAGAAACACCTGTTCTAGCGTGCTTGCTTTCCTTTAATGGAGAGAGTTGAAAGCTAAATCTACATTTTCCAGTCCTTGCATTAAGACTTTTACAACTTCTTTGATTTTTTTTCTGTATTTTTCCAATTTTCTACAGTTAACCCATAACTCACTTACTCAACTACACATTGCTGATAAGTGGCCAAGCCAACTATATTCAACCAGATCTGTTGAATCCTTGATCCCTAAACTATCACAATGCTCCAGTGAGAGTTGGCTTCTCACTGGATTTATTTTCCATATTGCAACTGCATCAAATTTCTAAATTTTATTTGCATTACCTATTTTACCTGGAAATTCTAGTGAAGAGGCCAGCCCAGTATACATGCTGGTTCTTGTCTTTTGGTGAACTTAATGTATGTATTCTTGGCTTTGCTACTTTTAGCCCTATTTACTTATGAGAAATACTACATGCTGCTATTACCATGATCTGTTTTGTTCTTATCTGTTATGAAGCAAGCTACTCATTTGTTGAGGGGAGCAATTTCAATATTTCAGAATCTGATTTTGACCCTCCCTACTATTTTTTAGGTGTGCCTCTCTATCACGTGTTAATGTGCCATGTGAGAGTGGCTGTCTACTTAACGTCACCTAGAATTCACTGTATAATCAAGTGTCAGAGCTGTAAGAAGCCTCAAAGATCATTCTAGCACAATATTTTCATTCCCCAGATAGACAAGCTGAGGTTCAGATAGTCAAGCTCATAGGGCCACGAATTTTGGAAGAGCTAGGACTAGAACCTAAATCTCTATTTGCACTCCTGTGGCTTTTTTATGATTCCAAACTTTCTCCACATTTTCTAGACTTTACTTTCATTCAAAAGCCTCTTTTAAGAGTTTAACTTCACATTATAACTGCGTGTTAAGAGGATACTTTGAAATCAACTTTAAAAACAGAATAAACTTCTTAAAAAATTATACACACACACACACACACACACACACATATATATATATTGCCCCCACCTCCACCCACACACACGGACATACACAGACACAGCTCAGGGAGGGGAGGGGAGAGAAGGGAAGGGAAAGGAAGGGAAGGGAAAGTCTTCCATTATGGCTTGCTTTATCCAACACTGTACAGTCCTTGATAACCTGAGGATCTGGCTCTCAGCTTCTGCCTTTCTAGGCTCTATGCCTTCTTTCTGTGGCTTGGATCCACTGTTTCCAAGTAATCCAAAGGAAGGTGCAAAATTGCTTTTATAGCCTGATGCTTTAACTATAAAAGCCAGTTCTTCTGCCTCCAGATTTCAGCTTTAACATCTCATCTTTGCACAAAGCAGGAACAAAGTGTCTCTGAGTGCGTAGTAGAAGTTGGAAATCCAAACTGTTCTCCTCCGATAGGATGATTTTACCATTTACACCTTCAGAGAGGCGAGACAGCCTCCTTCCTCCTGTTCTGAGGCTGAAAGCTATCTTTCCTTTTTAAATGTATTGCTAATACCTTTTGCTCTACTTTCTCCACCATACTTTCAAACCATTTGTTACTCCCACTAAACTTATCACACAGCTTACAAGAAAACAATATTTTAAACAGAAAAATAAACGGAAAAAAATCTAGTTTATCAAAGACCTCGTCACTCCTACATAAAACTTTGCTTCAATAAGTTTGTTTCTTCTTGTTTTTATTGTTGTGGTTGTTTTGAGACAGGTCTCACTTTATTGACCAAGCTAGAGTGCAATGGGGCGATCATGGCTCATTGTAGCCCCAAACTCCCAGGCTCAAGCTGTCCTCCCACCTTAGCCTCCCAAGCAGATAGGACCACAGGTGCACACCACCATGCCTGGCTAATTTTTTTTTTTTTTTTTTTTTTTTTTTGTAGAGACAGGGTTCTTACTATGTTGCCTAGGCTGGTCTCAAACTCTTGGACTCAATCTTCCTGCCTCAGTCTCCCCAAATGCTGGAATTATAAGCATGAGCCTCCACATCCAGCCTTCAGTAAGTCTTGATTTTTTTCATTCTCAATATTAAGGACCTTAACTTCTGCATTCCTATATAGTCTCCACAAATGTTGACTCATTTATCAGATGATTTTCACATCTTTTTTCTTCTGTAATTCCTGTCTTGTTTTCTCATTTTTTGTCTTCCTCTACTAGCCCTTTTAAAAAAAAAATCAGCTACATCCTTTCATGAATATAGTGCTTACAGGGCACTGAACAGCATCACCACCATAACAAGCTTACTACAAATCCAGTGTCACCCAATCCCCCCAGGAGCAAATAAGTGATGCCTCCCCTGCCTTTGTGATTATTGTTTCTGCTCTTAGAATGAATGGATAGACATGGAGTCTTTCTGTATAGAAGTATCACAATTTCTAAAAGTGGGATAATGTCCTGTTGACAAAATCTATAAAAACTATGAGTATTCTGCATCTCCTCAATAATTTATATACAACTCTGTCCAAATTTTATTTTTATTTTATTTTTTTAGACAGGGTCTTGCTCTGTTGCTCAGGCTGGAGTACAGTGGCATGAACGTGGCTCACTGCAATCTCTACCACCTGGGCTCAATCAGTCCTCCCACCTGCCACCTCAGCCTCCCAAGCAGCTGGGACCACAGGTGTGCAACACCATGCCAGGCTAATTTAAAAAAAAATTATTGTAGAGATGGGGTCTTACCATGTTGTCCAGGCTGGTCTCAAACTCCTGGGCTCAAGTGATCCCTCCACCTCTGTCTCCCAAAGTGTTGGGATTATAGGCATGAACCACTGTACCTGGCCCACATTTGTCGTGAACATGTTATTTTTAGCTCTGTGTTTAGGCAGTACCTATTGACATAATCGCTAGGCACCTTACTAAGAATATTGTGCCAGCATTCTGCCTTTAAGACCAAGAAACCAGAGCACAATGAAGATCTAAGTATGAGAACTACCTCCTTGCTTATATCACTTATTATTAATTTTTCTTTGACAAAATTCTTCTTATAAATTATTTTTAGTAGAATTAGAAAATGCAGTTTAGATCACTAGGCGTTCATGTGCAATGTCAAGTGTGGATAAATCATTTAACTGAAGGTCCTTTATAAACTAAGAATATGCCATTTTTTTTCTAATTGACTTCATAAAACACCCTTCCAAGTGTCTATGTTTTTCACAGAAAAACTGCCAGAGCTCACTGATTATGGGGACTTGAGCCCAATCATGAAGCAAGTCTCTGGCAGGCTTATCCATAGCTAACACTGATACCACTTGAATTCAGAGGATGGCAGATAGGACCATGATGTTGATACTTAAGAATTTTAATCCTTTTTCAAAGGAACTGTGAATGACCAGCTACAGTTAAAATAAAAGGCTGGAAAGTTGGCTCTGGGGAAAGAAACCTCAAAAAACAAAATCCTTGCTATGAAGTTAAAGAAATGTCAAATCTATTTTTTTAAAAAGCTAATTTTCATATTATTCAAAGAATTCTAGCAATATTAAATAATTTGTGAAACAAGTTTTTAAAGGGCATAATACATGCTTGTATACTGGACATGTGTTTATAAACCTAACTCTTTGTTTTCCAGTTTATATGATGGAACGTGAGAAGAAATACCAAATTTGGTACTTTCTGGGAGACATTTGAGTTTTCTTTGCTCTTTATTTAACATAATGTGAGTCTACATAAAATGCCTCATACCATACTATTTTGTGCTGTGGAGGGGGAGGTTATCTTCTCTGGATGTAGAAAGGAGAAGTGGATTAAAAATAGTTTTAGAAATAGATTTCAAATGCAAATACAGGCGCTCCTTGACTTAAGATGGGGATATGTCCTGATAAATCCATTGTAAGTTGAAAATATCATAAGTCAAAAAGGCATTCAAGGCACCTAACCTATCAAACATAGATTAGCCTAACTTACCTTAAACGCACTCAGAACATTGTATTAGCCTAAAGTTAGGCAAAATCATCTGGCAGCACAATACACTGTATATTACAGGTCATTTACCCTCACGATCACGTGGCTGACTGGGAGCTGCAACTTACTGCCACTGCCCAACATCCTGCAAGACAGTAGTGTTACACTGCATATTGCCTCTGGGAAAAAGCCAAAATTCAAAGTATGATTTTTACTGACTGTGTATCACTTTTGTGGAATCTTCCTAAACTGGGGATCTTCTGTAATCATTTTCAAGATGTTTGTGTTAAAATAAGTTAAATATACTGTTTAACCCAACATGAAGAGATAGGTTCTTAGAGAAAACATCTTGAGAACAATCTGGAAAGTAGTTGTTATTCTTCGTCGGTGGAGCAAGGAAGGGAATTCCTGGAAAACACCAGAACAAGAGCACAGAAATGTAAGTCAACCTGGTGATCTAGGGGGAACTACAAGCTTTTTGATATGGCAGCAGCAAGAAACATGTTTGTCATGGCTGAGGAGGGGCCCTGCCAAGCAAGAGCATGAAGATGTAATCGAGGGCCAGATAATGAATGGCATTTTAAGTACCACTGAGGTGTTAGTGCTTCATCCTAGGGGGAGGCATCAAAGGGTTTCAAAACAGGGAAACAACGTGTTTTGTTGCTTTTGTACTATTGGTTTTGGCAGCAATGTAGAAGATGGAATGGAAGCTTGTTAGACTAGGGGCAAAAAGAACTAAGAAAACAGCATGATAATATAGAAAAGAAAAACAAGGAACAGTGGTAATGAAGGGTGATCCAATTGAACGTATGTGACAGAATGTGAGAGTGGAAACCAAGGTGATGTGCTGGGTGGGGAGGGGCCAAGAAAGAGGATACAGGAAGAGAGTGGGGTCCAAGGAAACGTTTGTTTCACTTTCAGTTTGCTGCCTTCAAAATATTCAGAACATATTGTTCTGGAGCTCAGGAGAGAAGGTGAGGTAAAAATCTGAATTTGGCAGCTCAGAAGTGAAGCTCCAATCTTGGGAATGAATCAGATTGGTGAGGGAGACCATCATATAGAGTGAGAAGAGAGATCCAAGGGACAGAACTGTAGGAAGTATCAATATGTGTGGAATGAGAAAGGAAGAAAAGCCTCCCACAAAGGAGATGAGACCAGAGGAATGGTTACACAGGTAAGAAGAGAAGCAGAGATGAATGGTGTCCTCTTTATATTTCAATCGCCTGAACTCATTACTCATTATTGCCTGAGAATATCAGGTGTTTCGCTGTTTCTCAGCTTTTACTCATACTTTTCATCTTTTCAAAAAGAGTTTCAAAATCCTACTCACTTTTCAGAGTCTAAGTGGAATACCAAATCTTCTGTCAGAACTTTCCTGACCATTATCGTGATTTCTCTTCCTCACACTGTCCTAGTAACCCCAGTGCCATGAAATTGAATGCAATTATGTTATTTAAGACAGTTTTTCAACAAGTTTTTGGTCTCAGGAACCCTTTACATTCTTAAAAATGATTGAGGATCCCAAAGAGCTTTTGCTTATATAAGGTACAACTATCAATATTATGGAAAACATAAACACATATTGTTACAATATTTATTAACTTATTTAAAATAGCAATAATGTTATTGCATGTCAATGTAAATAGTATTTTGATTAAAAATACTATATTTTCTAAAACAGAAAAATGTAGGGAGAATAGTGGCATTATTTTAAAATTTTTCAAATGTCTTTAATGTCTCGCTTAATAAAACACAGCTGGATTACCATAACCACCTTTATATTCAATCTGTTGTGATGTGCCATTTTGGTGGAAGTATGGAAAGAAAATCCAGTCTCACACAGGGATATAGTTGAGGAAGAAAGGGCATATTTTAATACTCTTTTCAGAAAATGAAAACTGTGGATTTTATTCTTTGATATCACACCAAAACTCAGCAAGGGTTTTTTTCCCCCCACCCCCAAAGGTTAATTGCAATGTGGAATCTGAAACCATATCAATAAAGTTTTCAAATTATTATATCAAAATTCATTGGTCTATCATGCAATTTGAATGGTAAATTTTTACCCATATATGAATTTGCAACATCATACATTTGTCATTTAGAAAATATTGATTTGCCATATAAGAAAAGCTCAACATCACTCCTTATTAGAGGAATGCAAATCAAAACCACAATGAGATTCCATCTCACACTAGTCAGAATGGCTATTGTTAAAAAGAAAAATAACAGATCCCAGCAAGGTTGTGGAGAAAAAGGAACATTTATACACTGCCTGTGGGAGTGTAAATTATTTCAACCCTTGTGGAAGACAGTGTGGTGATTCCTCAAAGACTCTAAAGACAGAAATACCATTCGACCCAGCAATCTCATTACTGGATATATACACAAAAGTATATAAATCATTGACTGGGTATGGTGGCTCATGTGCATAATCCCAGCACTTTGGCAGGCTGAGGTGGGTAGATCACAAGATTAGGAATTTGAGACCACCCTGGCTAACATAGTGAAACCTTGACTCTACTGAAAATTCAGAAAAACATAGCTGGATGTAGTGGCTTGCTCCTGTTGCCACAGCTACTTGGGAGGCTGAGGCAGGCGCATGAACCCAGGAGGCAGAGGTTGCAGTGAGTCAAGATCACACCATTGCACTCCAGCCTGGGCAACAAGAGCAAAACACCATCTCACACACACACAAAAAAGAGAAATATAAATCATTCTATCAGAAAGACACACACACACATATATGTTCATTACAGCAGTATTCACAATAGCAAAGACTTGGAATCAACCTAAATGCTCATCAGTGACAGATTGGATAAAGAAAATGTGGTACCTACACACCATGGAATACTATGCAGCCATAAAAAAAGAACAGTATCATGTCCTTTGCAGGCACACAGATGAATCTGGAGGCCATTATCCTCAGCAAACTAACACAGGAACAGAAAACCAAACACCACATGTTCTTTCTTATAAGTGGGAGCTACATGATGAGAACACATGGACACAGAGAGGGGAACAACATACACTGGGGTCTATCAGAGTGGGGAGCGTGGGAGGAGGGAAAGAAGAAAAATAACTAATGGGTACTAGGCTTAATACCCGAGTGACGAAATAATCTGTACAACAAACCCCCCAAGACACAATTACCTATGTAACAAACCTACGCATGTACCCCTGAACTTAAAATAAAAGTTAAAAAAATTGATTTACTGAGTTATTCAAGTCCTCAAAATGTTGACACATTTCATTATCACATTTTGTTAATATTACCATCAATTTCATCAGAAAAGCTTTTAAATATTAAGAAATTGTCAAGCTCACAGTGGCAGATACAATTTTTCCAAATTCTTATTTTTACTTGAAAGCCTAAGTTTTATCATTGGCAACAAACACGAGAGTTTTTTCCTTTGCTGTAAGAGGGTCATTTTGTTAATTTTCAAGAAAATGTCATGCCATTCTCCTCTAAATATGAATTCTTTGCATACGTGCCTAGAGATAAGAGGAAGAAGTTAACTTTATTACTATTTGAATTTTTTTTTCAGTTCATAGCAAAAGTTCTTGGGCTTAGTAGGTTCTCAACAGATGTTTGTAGATTTGAATTAAATTTATTTCCATTGTGAACTTAAACTGCTATAAGGGTTTCATTATGTCCCAGTTTGCCCAAGATGATCCCCACTTATGTATATTCTCTTCCTATACCATCGAATTTAGAATATTTCCCCCACCTCCTGATTTAAATTAGTATTAAGCATTGCAATAAAATGTCCACATCAATTTCATGGACCTAAACTTGGCACTTTCAATTTCTACTCTAGGTTCACTCAGAAGTGTGACACTATGGTTCGGAAAACAGAACTCTCATCTTAACCCATATAAAGACAAACAGAGATAGCCTATCTCAGTTTAGAACTTTTCTAAATGCAGAATAATTAATGCCTGCTGTTCAGGACAGTGTGCAGAGTCCTAGCTGGTAAAACAATGTGCACGTGGACTCAAGTGGCTAGGGAGAGTTAAATCCTTCTGGTCTTAGGGGTAGCAGGAGAAGTATTCAACATCATTGCTTCCTACAGTCTTGGCATTCTAGCCAATTATGCCATGGCCTGTGCTGCAAGATTCAATATGTAACAAGCCTCCAGGCTACCAGGTTGCCAATCAGCAGTGTCATGGGGAAATGTGGGAAATGACAGATTAGGCATCCAGGAAATATGTGCAGGAAATAGAGGCTGGATACCATACTTCGTACAGAGTCATCTTACACTATTGCAATAGCCATTTTGTCAGTATCCTATGGTGCAAACCTTTCATGTGTTATTTTGTTGTCAATTCTTCTTTTTTTTTTTTTTAAAAAAAAACATGCAATAAACTCTCTTGGCAGCAATGATCCAAAAGCTAAGAGTATTTAGTAAAAAACTATATCCTGAGTTTTCTGTTTCTCAAAAAAGCTAATGATAAAAGTATCACTTAGAAAAATGTTGAAATTTCCCATCCAACAATGGATCATAATTGCTAACTACACAAAACCAAAGAATCTGCTTCAGAAGTTAATGTTACCTTAAGATAATTGTAACTGCCCAGAGATCATGATTTAACATGTACAGCTGCAGAAAGTGTATTTACATGTCATGCTGTGTAGCATCACTTTCCATTTGCTCATTTTAGAGTGCAGGTTTTCTTGTAATCATACAAAAAGTAAAGAAATAGCTATTATCTTATTGGTTCCATTATCAGAATAATTTCACAAATAGTTAAATGATAAGAATTTTATAGCAATATATTAGATGCTACAAATAGAAAACCAGCCAATTCAAAATCGTTCAATTTTTTTTCTATGTGAATCAAGGAATCAAAGTAAAACTATTTGAAGTTCATTATGTCAAGAAACATCTGATATTATTGTTAAAGCCATTGTAAATTTACTTTAAAAGTTCAGCATTTAAGACAAAATTATTTGCCTTATGCAACAATAACGTGAATACAAATTTTGGTGAAGCATCTTGTCATTATAAAAACAATACTCCACCAAATTAACAAACATATGAAGAAGAATTATGCTTATAGCTGGTTGTGGTACATAAAAAATGCGTAATGGCATCCTAAAAGAGCTGAAAACTGAAATTGAAGTTATAGTTGTCAAATTGTATAAATGCTTTGTACATACACACGGAGTAACTGCACTATATGATTTTTATGCACTTAATGTTGAAATAAAAAATAATTCAGATGCAGCGCTGAAGTAGGTGCTTTCTCTTTGCTTCTCATTATTAACCAAATTTAGAAATGCTTGGGCCGTTACCATTTCTGTAATGGGTCTCAGTGTTATACAATAATATTAAACTCACTTGCAAGTGTTCAAACTCAAAACTGTCAGTAAATAGAGTGTCCAAAATTCAGCTTGTGAAGTGTTTATCAAGTTGCAATTAATGACAATACTTGCAAACAGGATGATGTTCTAATTAATTTATTTTTACTAAAGCAAAAAAAGAAAAAAAACCTGAACACATTAAATAAGGTTAAAATTTGATTTTGAAATTTGATGGTAGATCTTCGGAATATTTTGATTCATTAAAAGAATCTTCTGATAAATCTTCTATTTTTAGTTGGAAAAAATTCTGTGCTGAAATAGAATGAAATTTAAGAGAATCTAAATTTGGTAGGCATCCAAAAGAATCATATAGACAATTTGCTTGATGAATTATTTATTGAAATAATTACTCTGAATAGAGGTAAAAGACAGTAACTGTGAACATATGTTAACTGAGATATTAGTATTTTTCAATACAAAGCAATCATAATTGAGAATATTCTCAATTTAGGATTATTTTTCGTCTGAGAAGATATCTCACAACTGTAGAGAGAGCATTTTCATATTAAAAATAGTTTGATTGAAAGAGAATAATCAGTTGAATGTGTCAATAATTCCAAATATATTAACCATTTAAATGCCACTTTAAATATTGCTAGTAACTTTGTGAAACACATGCAAAATAATTAGACTATAGTAAAATAAAACATTTTTCAGGAAAATGCCAATGACATGATATTAGAAATGTATATGGCTGAGAAACTGATTAAAATAGGTAAAGATGTCATAACAATAATTATTGTCTATATCATTTTTACTGTCTATATTACTGATTATCTCTTTAAAGATACAATTTACAAAAAATCCACCAGATTTACAGCTTAATGATTTCTTACATACACATATACTTGTGCAGGCAGCACTCAGATCTCTTTCCCTCTCTCATTCTCTTTCTTTTTCTGTTTATAAAGTCCAGCTCAAATATAATTTCTTCTCTTGGCAGTGTTTCATAAGCAGCTCTCTCATCACAACTCCCAGGAAAATTCTTTGTTTCTCTTCTGGGGTGCCATAACATAGTAAATCTATTATACCTCTCTTCTAGCCCATGTTGTATGGTATACTGTGATTTGCATTTATACTTGGCCCCACAACTGGTCAGTGAGTCATTTGAGGGTAGGGGCCATATATATTTTTTCACCTTTATCCTAAGTGCCTAGCATTGTGTGCAAGAAACATATTAGGTCCTCAGAAAATGTCCTGTGAAATGAAAATCTCTTTAGTTATTGTATCATCTAATAGGGTTAAATACATTGTTGGCTCTCAATAATTATTTTCTGAAGTAAGTAACCCAATATCTTCTTCTTCATTGGAGTCTGCACATACTAGTTTTGAGACACATATGGATTTATTAGGGGGGATTATAAAACCTAACACAGGATAATGAGGGCCTCCTTATAGCAAAGCTTCACACTAAGCTGTGGTTTATAGTGGAATGCATATAAATTACTCCAGATTATTATTTCATATATATATATATATTATTATATGTTTATTGACTTTTAAAAAATATATTTTATTGTTCCTGGGGTTCATGTGCAGAACATGCAGGGTTGTTGCATAGGTACATACATGGCAATGTGGTTTGCTGCCTCTATCCCTGTCACCTATATCCGGCATTTCTCCCCATGTTATCCCTCTCCAACTCCCTACACCCCACTGTCTCTCCCCTATTCCGCCCCCAACAGACCCCAGTGTGTGATGCTCCCCTCCCTGTGTCCATGTATTCTCATTGTTCAACACCCACCTATGAGTGAGAACATGCAGTGTTTGATTTTCTGTTCTCGTGTCAGTTTGCTGAGAATGATGGCTTCCAGCTTCATCCATGTCCCTACAAAGGACACATACCCATCATTTTTTATGGCTGCAGTATTCCATGGTGTATATGTGCCACATTCTCCTTGTCCAGTCTATCATCGATGGGCATTTGGATTGGTTCTAGGTCTTTGCTATTGTAAACAGTGCTGCAATGAACATATCTGTGCATGTGTCTTTATAATAGAACGATTTATAATCCTTTGGATATATACCCGGTAATAGGATTGCTGGGTCAAGTGGAATTTCTACTTCTAGGTCCTTGAGGAATGGCCACACTGTCTTACACAATGGTTGAACTAATTTCAACTCCCCCCAACAGTGTAAAAGTGTTCCTATTTCTCCACATTCTCTCCAGCATCTGTTGTCTCCAGATTTTTTAATGATCGCCATTTTAACTGGCATGAGATGGTATCTCAATGTGGTTTTAATTTTTGCATTTCTCCAATGACCAGTGATGTTGAGCATTTTCTTAATGTTGACCACACATTTAAAATACATATGGAAGTCTGACTATGGGTACCAAGGAACCATGCAAAAGGGGGACAAAAATGTAAAGACTTTTATTTCATACTTGTCATGTATTTCCACAATTTTTAAGGTATCACTTAAAAGATGATCTGACTTGTCATCAATACATTGTGTGTGTGCTTCTTGATAAGATCCAATGAGAACACAGCATCACTTCTGTGATATTCCTGCCAAATGCATAAATTGGATATAATAGTGAGAAAACATCAGACAAACTTCAATTGAGGGACATTCTATGAAAGAATGGGGTAGTAATCTACAAAAGTCTCATGCTTACAATTGTCAAGGAAGAACTAGTGAACCATTTTGTGTTAAATGAGGTTGAAAAGATATGATAACTATGTGTAATGCTTGGCCTTTGGTTGGGTTGTATTTATGCTTAGAACTTTATTAGTTTGATTGGTAAAACTTGAACAGAATTCTGGAATTTGTTGATATTGTTCCTTTAACTTTTCTGTAAGTTTGAAATTATTTGAATATAAAATAAAACTATCATATAATCTGCAGTATTTCATAATTTAAAACAAAATATAAACAACCGAGAGTAAGTCGGGCAAGTTGGCTGAATAGGAACAGCTCCACTCTGTAGTTCCCAGCGAGACCAATGCAGAATGCAGGATATTACTGCATTTCCAACTGAGGTCCCCAGTTCATCTCATTGGAACTGGTTAGACAGTGGGTATAGCCCATGGAGGGCGAGCAGAAGCAGAGTGGGGCATCACCTCACCCGGGAAGTGCAAGGTGTTGGGGAACTCCCTCCCCTAGCCAAGGGAAGCCTTGAGGGACTGTGCCATGAGGGATGGTGCTATCCAGCCCAGATACTATGCTTTTTCCATGGCTTTCACAATCCGCAGACCAGATTTCCTCTAGACCAGGGCCCTGGTTTTCAAGCACAAAACGGGGCAGCCCTTTGGGCAGACAATGAGCTAGCTGCAGGAGTTTTTTTGTTTTTTTTTTTGGTTTTTTTTTTGGTTTTTTTTTTATCAGCACAAAAATACTGAAAATTCTAAAAGCCAGAACGCCTCTTCTCTTCCAAACGACCACAACTCCTCACCAGCAAGGGAACAAAACTGGACAGAGAATGAGTTTGATGAACTGACAGAAGTAGCTTCAGAAGGTCGGTAATAACAAACTCCTCTGAGCAAAAGGAGCATGTTCTAACCCAAGGCAAGGAAGCTAAGAAACTTGATAAAAGATTACAGGAACTGCTAACTGGAATATCCAGTTTAGAGAAGAACAAAATGACCTTATGGAGCTGAAAAACAAAACACTGCGTGTTCTCACTTGTAAGTGGGAGTTGAATAATGAGAACACATGGACACAGTGAGGAGAACATCACACACTGGGATTTGTTAGGGTATGGGGGGCAAGGGGAGGGATAGCATTAGGAGAAACATCTAATGTAGATAACGGGCTGATGGGTGCAGCAAACCACTATGGCACATACATATGTATGTAACAAACCTGCATATTCTGCACATGTATCCCCAGATTTAAAGTATAATAAAAATAAATTAAATTAAATTAAACAACTTACTTAAAATATGTGTAAAATATCTACCCTGTGCCAGACACTGTGCTTGGCCCCGAGATCAGTAACATAGTGAATACACAGAGCTCATTTGAAGGACAGAGGTGGGTTTGAGAATGAGATGAAGCTTTGGAATTATGAGAGAAGCTGTATGATAGAGTGACAAAATAAACTTGTCTCTAAAAGCCAAAAACTATAAATTTTAAACCTCCCCCTCTGAACACTATAATTGGCTCCATGTCATTCAGGGTAATTACTTAATATCTATATATCTGTTTGTTCATCATGTAATCAAGATGATGATAAAACCTTAGCAAATTGGTTGCAAAGAGCAGAATCAATGCTTATGTAAAGTGAGCAGTAGAAGTTCCAGATTTTAGAAGGCAATCAATAAACAAGAGTTACTACTACTACTAATAAGACTTTAGTGTGACAGGAGACATGAAACTTGAATATAATATAAAACACACTAAAAGGTAAATATCAACGTTTTAATAGGAGCATAAAGAAAATAGTTACTGATTCTGTTCCAAGGGAATTTAAGAGAATTAAACGATATTCTACATGACTGCATACCTTGTACTCTTACACATCATTTACTGTTCTCATTACAGATCTCAGGGGTGATCTGGGCATCCACCCAATCATGGATTTCTCCCTCTCCCTTGTGGTCTTGACCTGGTCTCTACAAGTAATCTTTATTCTGAATTCACAGGCTAACACTATAGTCTTTGGACTGGGTCTGGTGCTTTCCCTGAACCCCAGCCAGGTTGATTACAGCATTTATGTAATACTTGACTCTTGTTAGCCCTGTGCTCTTAAAGCATAGATTCTACTTCCTTTGTCCCCAGAGCTAGGAGCTCAGATGATCAGACTGAGGGATACTTCTGTCCATATACTTCCCCAATAACTACAAAGTAATTATCATTCCCCTATTTTTTTCTGCTTTCAGTACACTTACATATACCAGTTTCCCCTTTGATCTTGTACACCTAACTCAAGACATATAATTTTCTATAGGCACATGTGTTCACCTGTCTGGCTCAGTTAATAAAATGGTGTGCTGTGGATGGAGGGGAGGGAATGAAAATAGACCTGCATAGATGGCCGTGGATGAGGGCATCTCAATATTACTCCCTGAATAGGTACAGAAATTGGCATGGTCTTGGGCCTGTCTGGGTGCATCAGGGTATTCTCCATGTAGTCCTGCCTGGGTATACAGCTGGTAGGACTTTCCACGTATAAGTTTGAGTTGGACATGTTTCATGTGCTTATCTGAGTGGTTGTGTTTAAATCTTGTACACCATATATACATATATATATTTATGTATATATATATATTTATGTATATGTATGTGTGTGTGTGTGTGTATGGTATAAATCTTGTACACCATACATATATATATAGTGTACACCATATATATCTTGTACATAGATATAGTGTACAAGATTTGCACATAGGCACATTTGAGCTTGTATATTAATTAAAGCATGGATAAAGGTGTATGATTTGACATTCTATTCCTTTTTTTTTTTAGACAGAGTTTCACTCTTGTTACCCAGGCTGGAGTGCAATGGTGTGATCTCGGCTCACTGTGACCTCCGCCTCCTGGGTTCAAGCAATTCTCCTGCCTGTCTCCCGAGTAGCTGGGACTACAGGCGTGTGCGACCATGCCCAGCTAATTTTTGTATTTTTAGTAGAGACTGGGTTTCACCATGTTAACCAGGATGGTCTCGATCTCCTGACCTTGTGATTCGCCCACCTCGGCCTCCCATAGTGCTGGGATTACAGGTGTAAGCCACTGTACCCAGCCCTCTAGATCCTTCTTGTTACAGTCACTTGCCCTAGGAGGGCTTGAAGGAGGCCAGTCAAACCCCCTCATTTTACAGATGGGCAGACTGAGGCCCAGGTCTCCCCAGTGCCCAGGCTTCATCTGAGCAGTACTCCCAAATGGTGGATCGTAGAATATGGTGATTAAGAACAAATGTCCTGGCCGGGCACAGTGGCTCACGCCTGTAATCCTAGCACTTTGGGAGGTCAAGGAAGGTGGATTGCTTGAACCCAGGAGTTCAAGACTAGCCCTGGCAACATAGGGAGACCCTCGTCTCTACAAAAAATAAAAAAATTAGCTGGGCATGGCGGCACGTGTCTATAGTCCCACTGTGAGCCTGGGAGGTCAAGGCTGCAGTGAGCCATGGTTGTGCCACTCCACTCCAGCCTGGGCGACAGAGTTAGACTCTGTCTCAGAAAAAAAAAAAAGAAAACCAAAAGAATGAAGGTTCTGAACCTGTCTCCTTATCTGTATAATGGTGGTCCTACCTCACAGAACTAAAGCTGTGAAGGTCATAGTGGTAACAAGATTGTCACACATGTATTCTAAGTGTGATCAGGAGCCAGTGTCCAACCCATCAGATCGCAATTACATAGTGCCCCACCATGAGCCTAGACCCCCACTCCCCACGCCCAGGCAACAGGGACTCCCAGAAATCTAAAGAGGTCCAGCCTGGCACATCCAGAACTCTCTCCTTCCTGTTCCAGCCCCTTGCCTCTCCTTTGTCTGTGAGCTGGGTCTCCTGGAATTCATTGCTGCCCAGTGGGCATCTGAGGCCCCTTCTCCTCCTCCAGGGCCGGAAGTTTGCCTGGCACTGTTGCCCGCCCAGAGAACGCAGCAGCTGGATGACATCATGGAGATGATGGCCTTGCCTAACTAGTTTGCCAACAGCTCCTCAATCCCACTCCTAGGGCCGCTGGCCATGACCTAGGGCACCTCCAGTTCTACATATAAGGAGGAAGGTCATAGCCCTTGGATCCAGCCAACTCCAGCAAGAAACCATTCATCTCTAGGGACACCATGCTCCAGCTTCACCTGCCTGTCTGTTGCCCAACAAGGCCCTCAAAATCCTACTTCCATTCTCCTGCTCATGCTGTTCATGTCTCTAGAACAGCAGTGCTGTCTGGGGAGAGGAGGTGTAGAGAGCCCAAGGCACAGCCCCTCCACTGTGCATATGAGGAAGCTGAGGCTCCAAGAGGCCAAGCCTAAATAGGGCGGAGCCAGGGGTAGGACCCATCACCCTTGTTGCCTCCTGACCCCAGGCCTGGGCCTTCTCTGCAGGACCCTGACTGGGTGGAGGGTTAGCCAGGGTGACTTAGGGATGCAATGCAGACAGTTTGGTAAAATAATCATTCTTGGACTTGGGCTCTGGAGCAAAATATGACCCCTAGCCTCTGAGCTGCTCCAGCCACATCCCACTCTGTGTTTCCAGGGTTGAACCTGGAAGAACCTAGAGTAGACTCTTTCTGTGACCGCCCCTTCCCCTAGGAAGGCCTGAAGCAGTCTAGTCCAACCACCACATTTTACAGGGGGCAGGCTGAGGCCCAAGCCTCCCTGGTGCCCACAAGATACATTCACCCTGCTCACCTGGCATTCAGAATCCTTCGTAAAGAGAACCACCCACATTTCCTGCTCCACCCACAGCCTATCCTCCTCCTTTTCCCACTCGCAAACAAAAAAAAGCCTGACAGTTTATACGCCACTTCCCTAAGAACAGAGCTTCCCCCATCCTAGTGGCAGCAAAGTGGAGGGAAGGAGCTTCAGCATCAGGCAGAATTCCACTTTAGTCTGAATGCCATTACCAGCCCAGGGTGCCTTCACCTCCAAGCTTCAGCTTCCTCTGTCGAATCAGAGTGTACCTATCTTGCACAGTGGTCACATGGCAGTAGTGGGAACCCCACATCTGACATGCAACAGGTGCTCAGCAAATGCGGGGGCCCTCTTCACAGGATGTTTACTCTTTCCTTGGCTGTAGCTGTAAAATTCCCCAGCACTGCACCGGACTGCCCTTTGATTTCTAGATCACCTCCCCAGCTCCCTTGCAGAAAGGAAGACAGAGGCTGGCAGCTATGTCTGGATGTGGACCCAGGTCCTAAGGACTTGAAGGGGCAGAATCCACACATCCCTTCCATAGGGCCAGGGGCTCGTGAGAGCATGTGCCAGACAGTAAATCTAAGCATGAAAGAACTCACCTTTACCATTCCTGCTAGCCTACAGGAGGGTAGGGAGAAAGGAGGGCACTAGCATATAGCAGGCCATTCATGGGAGCTGGTGACTGCCATTCAGGTAGGCCCTGAAAATCAGAGGTGGCCTAGGTGTGCTCTGCATGAAGGGGAGGTCCCAAGAGAAGCATGAATTTTGAAGTATGTCAGAATTGGCCTTAAAGGGCGCTTGACCCTCATTCTGGATAATAAGATGGCATCTTGCCCAGGTAGAGAGGGCCTAGGACCTTGAACTATGTACTCCAAAGTGAATTCTGTTTGCCTCTCCTGCTGTGTAACCTTGACAAGTTGCTTTCCTCTGTGCCTTTTTCTTTTTCTTTTCTTTTCTTTTTCTTTTTTTTTTTTTTTTTGAGCTGGAATCTCTCTCTGTCGCCCAGGCTGGAGTCCAGTGGCACAATCTCGGCTCACTGCACCCTCAGCTTCCCGGGGTTCAAGTGATTTTACTGCCTCAGCCTCCTAAGTAGCTGGAATTACAGGTGCATACCACCCACCCGGCTAATTTTTGTATTTTTAGTAGAGATGGGGTTTTGTCATCTTGATCAGGCTGGTCTCGAACTCCTGACCTCAGGTAATCCACCCACCTCGGCATCCCAAAGTGCTGGGATTACAGGTATGAACCACTGCACCCGGCCTGTGCCTTGGTTTTCTGATGTGCAAAATGGGACCACTTCTCAGTGGAGTGGGGATAAAATGAAATAACATGCGGAAAAGACTCTCAGAGTGGAGACTGGGACTTTCCTTAGATGCGGAGCCAGGGAGGTGTCACAGAGGACCTGAACCGGGGCTCTTCTGGGGCAAAAGGTTGAAACTACCTCCCCAGAATCTCACGTTATAGTGGTTAAAAGCACAGAATCTGGACTCAGAAGGTGCTGAGTATGAATCACATCTTCACTACTTATCAGCTGTTGTCCTCATCTGTAAAATGGGACAATAGTCATGGTCTCATATGGTTATTATGGGGATTATATGCCCTACAAAATAAGTGATTATTTATTATTTTTATTTGACAGGACTCCAGACCTCATCTTCCCAACTCTACCCACTTTGGTCTCCACGGAGACCCGTGGGCGGCTTTAAGGCCTCTGGCATTGAAGATGAAATAGCTTCCCTAGTGGGTCTGACCTCCTGGGTCCCCTGGCTAATTGCTGAATGAGAGCCTGAACTCCATATTCCTTATTTAGGACTCCAGCGCTCCTAAAGGCAGACTCTCAGGGCTTGGAAGGTAGAAGAATGCTACATGAAAGCTACACGCTACATGAAGGCAATGTCTTTGCAAAGGTGTGTGGGCTGGGGAAGGCGTGCTGTGTGATTGATCCTGCTCCACCTGAGATTGTCCTGGTGCTCCAACATAGGGCCAAGGTGCTGCCAATGACTCAGTCCCTGCTCGGAGGTGGCCCAGACCAGGTGTTCCGAAAGCAGCCAGGGGACGACGGCAGAGCTTAAACGGACGCGAGAAAGGGGTGGAGTCGAGGGAAAGGGACGTGGTCTCAGGAACAAAGAGGAGGGCGGAGACGGGCTGTCCAGAAGGCTCTGAGATTCCTACGACCCCAGGAAGCTTCGGCTCGGGCGCCATCCCCGACTTGGCGCAGAGCCTAAGGGCTCCTGCCGATGCCCACCCGAATCGCTAAACCCACCGCTGCAGATGACCCCAAGACTACGATCTCCGATCTCCCTGGTCCGCAAGGGGCGGGGTCTTCCTCCGGGGCGTGACCGTCAAATTGAATTTTCCCAATGGGGCACGAGAGTGGGAGGTACCCAACCGAGGATTGGCTGGCGCGTCGGGGCGGGGTGGGGCCACGGGACGCTGGCGCGGCTGGACGGGCAGCTCTCCGCAGAATCCAGGGGACGGTTGCTGAGCGGGCCTGGGACACCGGGTCGCGGCGACTCACGCCTGCGCGTGTCTAATCCATCTGCCGGGTCCCGAACGAGCTAAGCCTAGCCTGCGCCAGACGCGTGGGCTGGACTGAGAGGTGGGTGTGCGGACCTCGGGGGGGGGGATCCTGGTGCTGCCCCAACGTGTCCGGGGGTGGAACCCGGATGTCTGGACAGGAGTTCTGGAACGTCCAGACCTAGGAGCCCCCACTCGTCCACGAGAGCTCTGACCCATGGGATAAAGTTCTGAGACTGTGGGGGGAAGACGCCCGCGGATTCCTAAGAGGCTCTATGCCCCACTGGGGTACTCGCCTTTGGTGGCAGAAACCCTGGGGAAGCTGCCAGAGAACCCTAAGGCCCCTTACAATATCCGGCGACTCCAGACTGTGTGACAGAGAGCCATGGGATTGCAGAAGGGCAGCAGCAGGGATCTTCTTATAGTCCCATGGGTGCCCTAGATTAGGCATTAGGGACACCTGTCCCTTAGAAGAAAAGACTGGGGGGAACCAGAATGTATGCAGAACCTAACGCTGGTGACCACTGGACGGTCTTGAAGAGGTTTAACCCAGACAAAGTAGGTAAGAGGCAAGGACCCTAACAGGCAGAGATTGGGAGGCTGACACCTCTGACCCTACCGGATGGGAGGAAGAGCAAGCAGTGACTTGAACAGGCAGGGTCCCACACACCTCAACTGTGTGGAGGGGTAACCCCCACCCCTGACCCATGCATGGGATGGGGTGACTTCCCAAGTGACTGTTCTGAAGAGAGGGAAGGGATGATTGAAAGATGAATCAACAGGAGGTGGGGAGTAGTCCTGGGGCCATCTCGTCACCATACATTAGTAAGCATCCACAGTGTCCCAGACCAGGGGCCCTCAAATTCCAGACAGACATTACTTAGGGCTACAGCAGGAAGGAGAGATCTGCGCTGGGAGGCTGGGCCAGGATTTAGGGGTCCATTTTGATGAGCAGCAGTGGGGTTCTTGCCCCATCATTGGGGCAAAATGGGCCTCTTGCCCCTGTCACTGAGAGTGTTCTAGGCCCTTGAGGGCACTTTGGAATGGAGCTTCAGAAGCCGGAGATGACCAAGATTTTGATTACATCCTTCTCTGCCCTCTGAGTCTCTGGATTCCTCCTTGCTTGGTGGCAAATCCTTGGTCCTCTCCAATCCTCTCAGTTTGCCTGAAACCCAGAGATTGGGCAGGTCAGCTTCTGAAGGCCCTTCCAGGTGGGGAACTGAATTATTTGTGAATTGGTAGGAGGTGCTGGGTACCTGAACTCCTGGCTTCAGGAGGTTGGGACAGCAGAGCTAGCTCCAAGAATTGGAAGACAGTGTACCTTCCTATACCTGGGGGAATGACAGTGGTGGTGGCGGCAAAAACTTGGATATGGGTTCAGCCCACAGCCAGAGGCTGAGCTTGTAGAGTGGGTGGGGGCTGAGTAGGCACTGGGCATGGGTGGGTGGGGCAGGAAACTGGACACTGCAGTGCACCCCCTGGTGGTGAGCACAGCTTGGGTGGGCCTTGCCGGCCCCGGCTTCTCAAGGCAGGCCCCTGCCCTCCCTGTTTGAGGTTTTGACAGGATGAGAGTCTATCCCAGGCCACACAGCAGACTGGTGGCCAAGCTGGCAGGGCTGGAACCAGAGACCTTGGGGCTACCCTGGGTTTGGTGAGTTTTCCAGCAAAACACCCTAAGGCAGAGGGCAACTTCCAGCCAGGAGCCACATTACAGGATGGGACAGCAATGGATGCTCATAGGTTAGAGAGGGAAACTAAGGCACAGAGCCTACGTGCCTGTGGATTCTAGAAGCCCCAGCAGGCCTGATTCATGTCTGTCCCCTGCAGAATTCTCTGAGCTGGTGACAGGTGCCACAGGCACTGGAGATCTCACCAGAAAAGAACCAACGGAGCTAGGGGCCAGCAAGATGGCGGACGAGGCCTTAGCTGGGCTGGATGAGGGAGCCCTTCGGAAGCTGGTAAGTGGCCCCATCACCCACTGTGGGGACAGGAAAGCCAAGCCAGAGAAGCAGGGCCAATCCCTGGTACTTCTCAGCTGGCAGAAAGAAGTGATGGGGGAAAGATCAGGAGGAGGAAGACACAGGAACAGGGGTAGGCCAGTTCCATGTGGCTGATGCAGAGGCCCCTGTGGCATGTGCCTATCCATGCCAGGTGCTGAAGCCTAGTCCCTCCCAGCCCTCCACGGCCACCACCTGTTTAAACAGTAACTGCTGAGGACTCACCCATGTGCAGCCACAGGTGTGGGGAGGCTGGATCTGCCTCTCCAGAGCAACATCCAGGGCAGTGCCCACCCCTGGAAACTGGCCCAGTGATAATAGTAGCAGCAATGATTAATAATGCCAAGGCCTGGCAGGGGGCAGGCTGGGTACTGGCTATCCCATGTCACGGAATAATCACAGCAGCTCTGAAAGCCTGGGCACTGCGACTCAAGAGTTGAAATCACCTGCTCAAGGACACCCATCTAAGAAGGAGCTGTGCCAAAATCCCAACCCCATAGTGGGCCATGGGGGACCAGAGTCCTGGGAAAGTCAAGGCTGGACAAGGCCGTAAGAGAGAGAGACAGGCTTTTTGGGCCCTTACGGGTTCTGTGGCTTCTCATCTCATTTTTCCACTGTAAGTCTCAGTTCCTTTATGTGTAAAATGGAGGGAGGGAGGGAGAGGTGTGCACACAAACTCTAGGTCCTAGGGTTGGCATGGGGACAGAATGAGGCATGGACTCAGATCTCACGTGGAGGAAAGATGAGGCCATTCCATCCCCTTTCTCGTTGCTCTTCCTGAGAGCCCGGTCTACCCCCAGGCACAGAGAGGCTGTAGGGCAACGCAGTGGGGCAGGGCTCCTTTCCCAACCCCCGAGACCAGGCAGCCTGGCCTGGGGGAGGGGCCAGAGGAGCTCCATCTCCCCAGTCCCTGACCCTTGTCCAGGGGGGTAAATTAAAGATTTACCTTACCTAGAGAACAAGTGATCCACCCCACCCCCATGCCTTCCCCTAAAAGCAGAGGCTGGAACCAGCCAGTGTAACCCAGCCACTGGGCAGTGCCCAGCTGCTGCCATGACCTCCCCAAGACAGTGTGCCTGTATGTTCTCTGACCAGTGCATTAGACTCTGGGTGTCTGCCTCTCCACTGCCATCGTAAGATGTGTGCAGCCTGGAGGGGATGGGGTTGGGTTTCCAAAGGTGCCCACCAGTCAGCTCGACCTCCCCTCAGGACGTCCGAGTCCCAGTGGGGGTCGTAGAGGTAGCGCAGTCCAAAAAGAGAGAATTCCAGGCCAAGTTCCCGCGCATCCTTATCTCAAAGTATCCACAGGCAGGCTCAAGGCTCTTCCGCCGCCACCTCCCTCTCTCATGCGAGGCTCGGGCGGCGCTTAAAAAGAGTTTGGGAGAAGCTGGAGCAGTGGTTGAAGTCAGCCCACCCACGCCCCCATCTCTGGGAAAGGACATGAGAACCTGCCTCGGTCTAGGGATCGGTGCAGCTCAAAGTCTTTCCCATCCCGGAGCGGCTCCTCCAGCCCCCAGTGCCCGCCATTACTGCGCCCCACGCGCTGGCCTGGCCCCCGCCGGCCTCGTGGCAGGAACGGGGGCGTCCCGAGCCGGGCTCCTCCTCCCGGGGCCGGGCCTTATAAGGAAAAGCTGGGCCCGCTCCGCCTGCCCTGTGCTCCAGCGTCCGGCCGATTTGGGGACGCGGGCAGCCGCTTCCGGCCCGGCTCCGGCACATTCCTGAGGACTGGACTAGGGGTTGCGCGGAATGGGGGCGCCTGGGAACTGGCATGCCGCATGCCCTTCCACCGCCCGCCGGGACGCCCTCTGCCTCGGTCCCGGGTTCGAGTTCGGGCTCCACCACTCACTTTGCTGGGTGTCCCGGGGACCTCGGTTTCTTCCCTGTAGATCGGGACACTGAAGCAGGCGGTAGCAGGGGACTTCCGATCTGGCTCCCCATTCCGCGCCTAGCGCGAGGCGGGGTGGGCGAGGCGAGGGCGGCGCCCCGCGAAGGAGGGCAGTCTCGCAGCCAGCGGGCCTTCAGCGCCCCCTGGCGAGGCCTCGCTCCACTGCCGGCGGGTCCCCCAAGGGCTACTGGGGGAGCTGGGACTGAGAACGCCCAGAGAGTCCCCTCCGTTATGCTGTTGGGGAGACTGAGGCCCAGCGAGACCTCAGGGCCTGCCAGACGTCCCAGCAGTGAGGGCAGAAAGTACGCGGAGAGCCAGCGCTCCAGGGGGAGGAAGCGCCCTCTTTCCTCCCAGGAGAATTTCACTGGGCAGTTTCAGAAACCGCCCCATCCCTTTCCCCTTCCCCCTCAGTAGACAATGGCGCTTTGTATTTCCTTCCCTCCCTCCCACAGCCCCCTCCTTACACAGTGGTGGGGTCTGGCAGGGTGGAACTCGGGACACACAGAGGGGACACTGTGGTCCAACCTTTGCCTCCAGGCCCAAAGGGAAGGGTTGTGCCAGAGGGTGACCAGTGGAATGCGGTTGTCAGTCCCCAGCCTTGCCCACCCACTTTGGGGGATCCGAGGGAGGCTCCCATTTTCCAGATGGGGACACTGAAGCTCCTGGGGTTGTGTCGTAGAGGTGGCTAAATTCCTACATCAGGCTTTTGCCAGGGGCAAGGACCCCATCTCAGAGCCCAGAGCACTGGGAATGGGGACCTAGGAGACAAAAGGCTAGCCCTTGCACCTCTGGGCCTCTTTACCCTCTTACAGGAGGTGCTGGGTCCACTGTCCCCTCCGGCCCCATCTCCAAATGTACCACAGGAGGCTCTAAGCCTGAGACGTAGCCAGGACGCGGGGCTGGAGAGTGAGCCTCCTTCTCCTCGCCTCTGCTATGAGGTCCCCTTAGGCCTCAGAGCATCTCTAGTCCAGGCTAGAGGGGTCTCCAACACAGTGCCAGGGTCCCTGAGGTCCCCACCATGACAGACCCCAGTAGCAGAGCCATCTTCAGTGTAAGGCAGGCCCTGGAGTCAGAGAAACCTGGGTTCAAATCCTGGCTGAGGTCGTTTGACCATAAACAAATCATGTCACCTCCCTGGACCTCAATCTCCTCATCTGTCAAATGGGAATAACACTGTAGTATCTAGGGTTTTTGTGAGTTTAGGACAAGTAGGGGACTCAGTACAGGGTTCGACCTAGAGGCTCTCCATAAATGTTACTGATGCCTTGGGGTATCCTGCCCTTCCCATTTGCCCTGTCTCTCTCCCTCCTCCTGACTGGCTAGGACCAAGTATGGGGGTGATGCTTACTGCAACTGCAGCCATGTACAGGAGGGCCCAAGTCACTGTTCCACCCCCACCCACTGGCGAATAAGAAAACCAGGACAGAGAGTTTCAGGGATGTGCCCCCGATCACCCAGCCAGGACTGTACTGGGGCTGGAACGAACTGGGGGCTCTGGCCTGAATTTCAGGAGGCCGCCTCAGGAATGTGGAGCCTGGGGGGCTTTGCCTCCAAGACTCTCCCTGCTTTCTTCAAACTGGGACAAGCTGGCTCACGGCTGAGTTGGGCCAGCCCACACTCCCTGCTGAAAACTGTCTCCACCCCATCCCCACCCTTGCCACCTGGCCTTCCCACTAAGCAGAAAGGAATGACGGGTGGGGGGCTAAAAAGGGAGGTGATAGAGGGTTCTTTGGCCCTACTCCGAATGATTTGGGGCGTGGGAACAGAGGAAATCACCCTGCCTTTACTGGCTCCCATCTGGTTATCAGACCCACACTGGAGGCTGATCTCTGCCACTATCTTCCTGGGGGATCCTGGGCCAGTCCTCTCTCCCTTGAGCCATGGAGGGTCTGTAGGGGGTGGCTCTACTTGGTGGAGGTGTGGGGGAGGCAACAGGATTGGCTGACTCACTCTAGAGACGGTGTTCTTTCCTAAACCTGGTTAGACCAGTCACCCCCAATTTCCTGGGAACTGAGGGGCTGAGAACTTGGGAGGAACTGCTGTCACCCAGGGACGCCCTCTCTAAGGCCCTGAGGTGGCCCCTAGTGTCAGCTGCCTTCTATGTCTGGGGGAGTGGTCCTCCCACTCTGCGCCCTGGCTCCTTCAAGGGTGGCTAGGGCCAGGCCAGTGCAGTGGGGAACATAACCCTCAGCCAGGCAGGACCCCTGAGCACCTGCCTTCGGTTTCCCCATCTGTGGATGAGGCAGTCAGCCCCCAGCTGGGCTGTGGTGCTTGGTGACTAGACCATGGGAGCCTCCCTTGCTCAGAGGGTGGACTTCAGCAGCCCAAGTCACTTTTCCCTCTAGGGACCTTGTTAGTGGCCCTCAGGGTAGCCTCCCTCCTCCTCCTGCAAAAGCTCCCTGGCTCTTGGGGGTCTGGGCTCTGACGGGTAGGAATTGAGTTGCAGGAAGGAGTGCCTGGCTTGGCATCTGGCACAGGTGGGCGGTTTCTGGCTGTCCACTCACAGTCATGTACCCTGTGAACCACAGTGCACAGTGGACTCCCCAGGAGTACTGAAACAGGGGGTTGGTTTCACCCCTGAGACCCTGCGTGGGCAGGCAGCCACGTGAAGGGCTTGGGACAGAGGGAGTGGACACAGGCCACACATTGTGCCCCAGGCAGAGCTGTGGGCAGCTGGTGCCAGCCCTCTGCCCCTGGCAGCCAAAATGACCTGCCCCTCGCCCCCACTGCAGCTGGAGGTCACAGCGGACCTGGCAGAGCGGCGGCGTATCCGCTCAGCCATCCGGGAACTGCAGCGGCAGGAGCTGGAGCGCGAGGAGGAGGCCCTGGCATCCAAGCGCTTCCGTGCCGAGCGGCAGGACAACAAGGAGAACTGGCTGCAGTGAGTAGCAGGGGATGGAACATGCGGGTGAGAGGGTGAGTGCGTGCTGGCAGGCGTGAGCACAAGTGTATCTGTGGACTGCGTGTGCAAACAGCAGTATGTGCACACAGACGTCTGGAAAAACAGGGATGTTTGTGGGCATGGAGCATGTACTGATCATGGCATCATGGCTGTGCTGGTGTAGACAGCACATCTGAGCGTGTGGTATTAATGCCCACGTCCGCGGGCATATGTGTGTCAGTGTGCAGTCAGAGGGTGTACACAGCCACATGCCCTTCTGCCAAGGTTCTGGGTACTCTGTTCTGGCTCCCACCCTTAGCCCACATCCTCCACGACCTGGCCATGGCAGTGGTGGGTACAGTCATGATGTCTCTGCAGCTCTCAGCAGCGGGAAGCTGAGCAGCGGGCTGCCCTGGCACAGCTGGCAGGGCAGCTGGAGTCCATGAACGATGTGGAGGAGTTGACTGCGCTGGTGAGGCCCAGGCTGGGGCAGGGAATGGGGGCAGGACAGGTGAAGACCTGGGCTCCACATCCCAACACCCACGGCCTGCCTCTCACCCACAGTTGCGAAGCGCCGGTGAGTATGAGGAGCGCAAGCTGATCCGAGCTGCCATCCGCCGCGTCCGGGCTCAGGAGATTGAGGGTATGTGGCATGTCCTGGCCCCACCCCTGTCCTGCTGTCTGCCGTCCACAGCACCTCCCTGACACTCACCTGACACTTGCTCCTTCCCCTCCAGCGGCCACCTTGGCTGGGAGGTTGTACAGCGGGCGTCCCAACAGTGGCTCCAGAGAGGGCAGCAAGGAGCGAGCGGCACACAGGCTGGAACGGTGTGAGGTAAGGTGGGTGGGAGGTGGCCCAGTGTCCTGTGCCCACGGATGCCAGTAGCACAGAGTGCCTGTGTGTCTTTACTAGGCTGGTATTTGACTGTAAGGGGCCCACCCCTGCCGTCCAGCCTCTATTCAGCAGCCAGAGGGATCTCCCAGAAATGCAAATCCAGCCCTGGCACCTCCCCTGCTTCAACCCAACCCAGGGCTGCCCTTCACCCTCCACAGAGCCCACACCCTTACCTTGGGTTATGGGGCCTGCATGTCAGACCCCAGGTGGTTCATGGGGCACTGTTCACAGTTACTTTTATTCTCCAGAGTGTGGTTGAGAGGTCAGGCCATGCAGGTTCCTTAAGTGGCCAGCAGGGGCCGCTGGGTCCACGGTCCTGGCAGGACCCCATCCCCACTCCAGATGAACCAGGCTGAGGCCAGGGGTCAGGAACCCCGTCTCCAGGGATCTATTAAGGCTCCCGTCCCCAACAGGTCTCCTGCCATCCCCACCCACTGACATCAGGCCCTGGTCCTCTCTGAACACCTTTGCCTAGGCAGTGCCGAGAGATTGGGAAGTGGGGATCAGAGACTGCCCCTAGCGTGCCAGTGCCTGTGCCTGTGCAGGTGTGCCTCCAGGAAGCCATGTCCCCGCTGCTCTGCTTTGCATGCCCTGCCCTCGGCACCTGCCAGCCTGGCCCTCGGTGGCAGGAGTGGCATTTGAGGCCTAGGGAGCCTTGGTTGTATCCTGTTGGGTCCCTTGCAGGTGCCAAAGCGAGAGGAACAAGAGCAGCAGGCAGAGGTCTCAAAGCCAACCCCCACCCCTGAAGGCACCAGCCAGGATGTGACCACAGTGACACTCCTGCTGCGGGCCCCTCCTGGGAGCACCTCCCGCTCACCTGACTCACCCTACAGTTCACCCACCCCTGCCTCTCCCGAGCCTCCATTGGAGCCTGCTGAGGCCCAGTGCCCTACAGCCGAGGTTCCAGGCAGCCCAGAGCCACCTGCCAGCCCACCCAAGACCGCCAGCCCTGAGCCTCAGGAGTCTCCAACACCCCCCAGCACTGAGGGCCAGGTGGCCAACAAGGTGAGTCTGGACGAGGGGCAGGGATGCTGGGCAGGTGAGTGGGTCTGGGAGTCAGGCCTTGCTCATGCCGTGTTTTCCCTTGCAGCTCCTGTCTGGCCCCAAAGAGATCCTTGCTGCCCAGAGTCCCCCCAGAGGCCCCTCTGACACCAAGAGGGCAGGTGAGGATCCCAGCAGGGGTAGTCACAGGCATCTGCTTCCCCTCTCCCAGCCTCCCTTTCGCTGCCTAGAGAATGGGCTCTTGTGCTTGGCAGCTCCAGCTTCCTCAGGTCTAGGCAGTCCCTGACACTGCACCCCACCCCTGAAGTGTCCCCGCCCCCAGCTAGGCCCACCTCCCCCTCCACCCCCATGGCTAGAGGCCTCCCCCGCAGCCTTGAAAGGCAACCAGCCTCAGGCACATTCTTCTCCCCAATAAGGGAGTCTGCCCATCTCCCAGCTGGAGCTGTGGGCAGCACTGGCCAGGGGGCTGTCCCCCCCTCCCCATCTGCAGGAAGGATCTTGGCACCCTTCCTCCAGCCTAAGCCTTGCCCGGCCCCCAGGAGCGTCCAGATCATCCTAGGGTCAGTGTGGGAGGGGAAGGAGGTGCCTGTAGGAGAGACGAAGCCGAATGGTGATGCCGGAGTGTGAGATCCAGGAGGCGATGGAGAAGCAGGATGAGGGTTGGGTATAAGAAAGGGTGGGTGGCTAGGGAGGTGTAGAGGAGAGGATTGAAAGGTGAACCCCTACTATCCCCTGTCTTTTCTCTTTCCTCACATGGCCACCACCCCCTCCCCAACCTGCCAGACCTGGCTGGACCCCGACCCTGCCAACGCTCCCTGTCGGTGCTCAGCCACCGCCAGCCAGCCCAGAACCGAGGTACTGCCTATTTTCACCCCTACTAGGTTCTGGACAGACTCAATCCCACCCAGCCACTGACAGCCCTCCTGTCCCTTCTAGAGTCCACCCCCGTTGCCAGCGGACCTTCCTCATTCCAGCGGGCTGGCTCTGTGCGGGACCGTGTCCACAAGTTCACATCTGATTCTCCTATGGCTGCTAGGCTCCAGGATGGCACACCCCGGGCTGCCCTAGGTCCCCTGACCCCCGCAAGGCTCCTGGGCCCCTCCCTCACCAGCACCACCCCTGCCTCCTCCTCCAGTGGCTCCTCCTCTCGGGGCCCCAGTGACACCTCCTCCCGGTTCAGTAAGGAGCAACGCGGAGTAGCCCAGCCCCTGGCCCAGCTTCGAAGCTGCCCCCAGGAGGAGGGCCCCAGGGGGCGGAGCTTGGCTGCCAGGCCCCTTGAAAACGGAGCAGGGGGGCCTGTGGCACATTCAGAGGAGCCTAGTGCCCCGCTGCCCGTGGCCGTCGGCACTGCCGAGCCAGGGGGCAGTATGAAGACCACATTCACCATCGAGATCAAGGACGGCCGGGGCCAGGCCTCCACAGGCCGGGTGCTGCTGCCCACAGGCAACCAGAGGGCAGGTAGGCCCCCCACTGCCTCCCCACTGGGGATGAGTGCCTTGCAACCGCACCTCTGCATACAGGACAGGTGCTGCAGCCAGGGCTCAGGGTGTCTTCAAAGGGTGTGCTAGGAGCGAGGGCACTGTCAACCTTGGCTGGCACTACCCTCACTCCACCTGATCCTCCTGACGGCCGCCTTTCTCCTCACTCAGAACTGACACTGGGGCTGCGGGCGCCCCCGACCCTCCTCAGCACCAGTAGTAGGGGCAAGAGCACCATCACCCGTGTCAACAGCCCTGGGACCCTCACTCGGCTGGGCAGTGTCACTCATGTCACCAGCTTCAGCCATGCCTCCCCTGGTAGCCGAGGAGGTTGCAACATCAAGGTGAGCCCCTCCTCACCCCACTAGCCTCACAATCTGTCAGTCTCACATAGATTGCTTCAGGGTGTAGGGCTAGCAGGGTTCCTCTGTTCCTCCCCACTGCACACACGGAGAAACTGAGGCCCAGAGAGGGAAGGTGGCTGCTCACAGACCACAGCTAGTCAGCAGCAGAGCTAAGGCCAGACCCTAGCGTATCAGCCCCTAAGTGTGTCAGAAGCTTACTCTGTACTGGCATTAAGCTTCCTGCATGCTGATCTCTGATCCTTAGTTCAGAACCAGTTGGTTCATTCCTGGTGAACAGATGGGGAAACTGAGGCTGAGAGAGTAGTGGGGGCTTGCTCCCCTCTTCCTGTGGCAGACCCAGTGCCCCTGCGCCCACCCACACTGGACATTAGCCCTGAGGTATAGAGCAGCTCATCTGCTCATCCAAGATCAGCCTGGCCCATTAGGAGATTGGAGATTAGCGATTAGCATCTGCGTCAATCTCCCTGTGGGGGTTGGGCAGAGGCACTGATGGAGGACGGACAAGCAGGGGGGTGCCAATCAGGTGAGGCAGCAGCCTAGCAGGTGCCTTGGGAACTGAATACGCAGCACCCTTCCATTATTCATTCCCAAGCCCAGGATCCACTAGCCAGGAGCTCAGCTGGGGAAGGGATCCCCAAGCGGGCCACCTGGCTGCCCAGGTAATGCCCTCTGTGCTGAACCAGGGACTGAACGGGACTTTGGCTGAGGTGAGATGGCTAGAGCCAGCTTTGGGCCTTCTCGGGAGACAGAGAGTGAGGGAAAAAAAGCACCCTTCCTCCAAAAATGCAGGATCCCACCAGCTGCCCTCTGACAAGGGATTGTGTGAGGTGGGGTGGGGGGACCAGCTGAGGCCCTTGAGGTGGATGGGAGGTGCCACAGTGAGACCTGGGTCTGACACCACCAACTTGCCTCAGTTTACCCATCTGGAACCAAGGGGGAACAGATGATGTGTCCATAGTGTGCTTGCTCAAAGTCTGTGGCTGGATGTGAGCACCATGGGCAGGCCAGAGAGCATTTATCTCAGGCCAAGACACTTTTTGCAGCAGATCACTCAAAGTCCTGCCTCCCTGTGCCTCCATTCCCCACATCTATTCCAGCTGTTGAAAACATGGCATGAGGGTAAAGGAGTGGGGTCCAGCAGACTGGATTCTCACAGCTAACGTACATGGTGGCTCAGACAGGTCCATTTCCTGTTCCCTGCCTCAGTTTCCTCACCTGTGGGCATGGGACCCTGATCTCAGTGATCTTTGCACCCATGCAGTCTTACTGTCCTGCAGGCGTATGGTTTCTGCAGGGCTAGAGCCAGGCCTGACGATCTGCCTGCTTGGGCAGGCCCCCCTCCCCCACTGCCCCTTCCACGGAGGATCCCAGAATAGGTTTCTATTTGGGCTGCAGCTCCAGCTGGCTGGTGGTGGGCTGGGAGGCAGGGGCGGGGCAGGCCCGCTGCCCTTGCCTTTGCCCTCGGACCAGCTGCAAAGACTCAGACACTGTCAGCCAGAGGCAGCAGCCCCTGCCACTGCCCCACGATTACCCCCCATAGAGTCCCCACCAGCACCATGCCGGGGGTACCAGGGCCTGGGCCTGAGCTGGCTGCAGCCCTGGAGGAGCAGTTGGGCCGGGCATTGGAGGAGCTGCGGGCGGTGGCTGAGGCAGGCCGGGCGGCAGTGACCCAGGCAGCTGAGGTAGCTGTGGCCACGGTGGAGCCGCTGGCCCAGGCAGCTGAAGAGCTGCGGGCAGAGAGAGCAGCACTGAGCCGGCGGCTGGATGCACTGAGCAGGCAGGTGGAGGTGCTGAGCCTACGACTGGGGGTCCCACTTGTGTCTGGCCTCGAGCCTGAGCTGGAGCCCAGCGAGCTGCTTTTGGCTGCCGCCGATCCTGAGGCCCTCTTCCAGGCGGCCGAGGATGCTGGGACCCCTGTGGCCCACCCACCTGCCTTCAGCACCCGCCGCCGCTCCTCTACCAGCACTGCCCGCAGCACTAGTCTCGTAAGTCCCTCTGGGTTGGTGGGAGGGGGTGGTTTTGAGTCAAGCTCTGCCTCTGCTGTGACTTTAGGTATGTCATCACTTTCTCTGAGCCTCAGTTTACCTATGAAGACAGAGGACTGGGGCACTAGTGCTCCAAGACTGGGGCAAGAGGGTGCCAGGCTCCAGCCCTGAGGCATGCATGGCAGCTGCCCTGGCAGCCCCTGGCATGGCCCAGGCCCCAGCCCCCAGCTCCACTGCCCTGCATGCTGGCCAGACCAAGCCTCCCTGAAACAGCTGCCACCTCGGCTCTCCTTACCCTTATAGCAGACAGAGAGGCCCTGCCAGGAGAGGAAGGGCCATAATAGTTGGCCTGAGGCCTTGTCTTCAAGGGGCTGGGAGGGCTGCAGGGCTGGAGACTCCTTAGAGGATGGTTTCCAAGAGGGGCGAGGAAGGGGGAGGTGGTACAGAGGAGAGTTTCAGAGAGGTCTTGGCTCAGGGCAGCCCTAGTCAGACACCTGGTCAGGAGCCTACGGGCCCTGGGCCAGCCCCCTTGGCAAGGTGGCAGGGGCATGGGGGGCAACATGTGCTGCCTGGGCACTGGCCCAGGAGGACCCAATCCTCAGGAACTGGCAGCACAGAGCAGAGCCTGCCTGAGAGGGGGCTGGGAACAAAGCAGCAAAAAGAACTCAGGTTCAGGAGTTAGACTACCTTCAGCTCAGATCCCAGGCCGCTTCGCACTTAGAGAGAGACTGTGGGCAAGTCAGTCCGCTGCCCTGAGCCTCAGTTTACCCTTCTGTTTTTTTGGCGGGGGGGGCCTGTTTTTTGTTTCGTTTTGTTTCATTTTAGACAGGGTCTCACTCTGTTGCCCAGGCTAGAGTGCAGCTGCTGATCATAGCTCTCTGCAGCCTCTAACTCCTGGGCTCAAGTCCCATCCTCCTACCTCAGCCTTCCGAGTAGCTGGGATTGGAGGTGCACACCACCATGCATAGCTAATTTTTTATTTTTGCGTTTGTAGAGATGGGGTCTCACTGTGTTACCCAGGTTGGTCTCAAACTGCTGGCAACAAGTGATCCTCCCACCTCAGCCTCCCAGAGTGTTGAGATTACAGGCATGAGCCACTGCACCTGGCCTTTGCTTCTGTTAAGTAGGGACAGTAAAATCCCTAGTGCTTATACAACACTTACTATGGACTGGAAATCATCATTATTGTTACCATCAATTGTATTAATACAATGCTCGGTATATGGAGCCCTACAACAAGGCTGTCCATGCCTCTTTCCTGACACTAACATGGCCATCCTTGGGCGGGCAGGCTGGCAGGCTAGTAGTTATTTCCAAGGTTGCGCCAGCATGGTAGGTTTCACCCATGCCCCTGCTTAAAGTCCATGCCCTCTCCCCACCCTGCAGATGGAACCAGAGCCAGCAGAGCCGCCCTCTGCAGTAGTGGAAGCGGCCAATGGGGCCGAGCAGACCCAAGTGGACAAAGCACCAGAAGGGCGGAGCCCCCTGAGTGCTGAGGAGCTGATGACTATTGAGGATGAAGGAGTCTTGGACAAGATGGTATGGCCAGATCTGGTGGGCTGGGGGTTGGCAGAAGCCAGGGACCAGCAGGCATCAGGTAGGCAATGACGGGCTCTCTGTGCAGCTGGATCAGAGCACGGACTTTGAAGAGCGGAAGCTCATCCGGGCTGCACTTCGTGAGCTCCGACAAAGGAAGAGAGGTAGAGAGCCAGTTGCCCTACCCTAGATCCAGCTGCCCCACTCCCCAGCTGCTCCCCTCATACTCTGGGGTCCATTTGTGGACATTCCAGCTCAGTGGCTGCCCTACCCAGCTTCTCCTTCTCTAGACCCAGCAGTTCCCTTGCCTACTCCCTGCTGGATCCAGCTGCTCTCTTCCCTAGCTGCTTCTCTCCTGCTGGCAACCCCAGTTATTCTCCCCAACCAGCTTCTCTTCTCCTTCCTAGACCCAGTTACTCCTTCCCTCAGCTACTCTCTCCTTGGATCCAGTTGCTTCTCCAAGTACTGTCAACGACTCCTTCCTTGAATCCAGATACTCCTTCTCCCAGCTGCTCCTCTCCCTGAAGTCCACTGATGGCCATCTTAGCCTCTGCCCCATCCAGCTTCCCCTTTCCTGGACACAGCAACTTCCTCCCTCATATAGTTCTTCCCTGGACACATCTATTCATTCCCTTAGATCCCCTTAGATCCTGGGTTCAGTTGCTTCTCCTCTCAAGTACTCTCAATTAGCTGCTTCTGCCAGGGCCCACTGATGGCCACTCCAGCCTCTACCTCTACCCACCTACTTCTATTTTAAGACCAGTTAACCCCCTTCATCAGCTTCTCTCCCGACTACTCTTCCCCTGGATCAAATTGCTTCTCAGATCCCATCAGTTGCTCCCTTCCTGGATCTAGATATTTCTGTGTCCAGCTGCTCTTCTCGTGCAACCAAAGACCCACTGATGGCCCACTCAGCTACTTCCTCACCCAGCTTCTCCTTCCTTGGACTCAGCTGCCGCCTCACTAGATCTAGATACCCCCTCCTGACTCAGCTACTCATGCCCATAGAAACTCCCTTCTTAGATCTTTACCTCTTTGAGTTTAGCTATTCCCTATTCTCTAGTTTCTACCTGAGTCCATCAGCCCCTTCCCACACTCCATTCTCTGGCCCCTCACCCCAGCTCCTCCTAGAGAGGCCTTTGTTACCTGTGTCATTAATGTTTCTAACAAGCCACCCTCCACCCCATCTTGTGTGCCCCAATGCACCTGTGCATCTGTGCTGTGTGGGCGTTGGTGGCCCTTTTGCGCATGCGTGGGGCATCCCCTGCCCAGACCAGCGGGACAAGGAGCGGGAACGGCGGCTGCAGGAGGCACGGGCCCGGCCAGGGGAGGGCCGTGGCAACACAGCCACTGAGACCAGCACGAGGCACAGCCAGCGGGCAGCTGATGGCTCTGCTGTCAGCACTGTTACCAAGACTGAGCGGCTCGTCCACTCCAGTAAGGGGCCAAGTGGGGCCCAGGGCTTGGGGTGGGAACACATCCTCCCCCAGGCCCCTGTGCCTTTCACATCCTTCTCATCCCCTGCCCCTGCAGATGATGGTACACGGACGGCCCGCACCACCACAGTGGAGTCGAGTTTCGTGAGGCGCTCAGAGAGTAAGGCCACCTGGCATCGTCCTGTGCCTGCCTGCCTGCCCGCCCACCTCCTCCAGCTCTTCCTTGAGCTCTCTCTTCGTGTCTTCAACTGTGCCGTCATTTTCTCTTCTCTGCCTGCAGCTATGACCGTCCCTCCACACAGCCTCCCATCGCATCTCCTGATGTGCAACCCAGGCCCTCACCTGGTGCCCCTTCCCCTTTTTTGCAGATGGCAGTGGCAGCACCATGGTGCAAACCAAGACCTTCTCCTCTTCCTCCTCATCCAAGAAGATGGGCAGGTGAGCACCAGCACCCACTCTCCGACCACAGAGGAGTCAGTGCCGCAGGGGACCTAACTGCAAAACCCATTTTACAGAGCGGTAGGCTGGGCGCAGTGGCTCTCACCTGTAATCCCACCACTTTGGGAGGCCAAGGCGAGCAGATCACTTGAGGTCAGGAGTTTGACACCAGCCTGGCCAACACGGTGAAACCCCATCTTCACTAAAAATACGGCAGGCAACTGTAATCCCAGCTACTGGGGAGGTTGAGGCACAAGAATCGCTTGAACCTGGGAGGCAGAGGTTACAGTGAGCTGAGATCACTCCACTGTACTCCAGCCTGAGCAACAGCACAAGACTTCGTCTCAAAAATAAATAAATAAATAAAACAGAGGGGTAGCCTGGGATGCTGGGAGGTAATAGGTCTACAGCCAGGGAGGGGCCGAGTGAGAGTTAAGGATCCTGCTCATTTTGGGATCTCACGTAATTCTCAACCACACCATAAGAGAGGTGGATGCTCAGGGAGGCCAGTGAGTTGCTTAGGGCTCATATCTGAGTGGCCGCAACAGCACTGAACCCTTAGAGGTGACTACTTACCACACTGAGCTGCCTGGTGGCACTGCCACTTCCCAGTGTCTGCAAACCATGTCCCAGGTCACAGAGCACCTTTATACCTTAGCTCCATGAGGCAGGAGGGCACCCCCCATGTAACAGAGGCTATTGGAGCTGGCAGAAAACAGGAACAGGATCAGAATCCAGGATGGGAACCCAAGGGGTCCAGGCACTCTGAGTCAGAGAGACTTTGTTCAAGTTCTAGCCCCACCCATCACGTCCTCTGAAATCTTAGGCAAGTTACTGCCAGGGGCCTCGGTTTCCTCACCTTTAGTGGAATTGGTCAGGCCCGTCCCTCCTTGTGAAGTTTAAAATGGCACACAGGAAAGGATCAACAGAGATGAATTACTGTTATTATTATTATTATTATGCTAGTCATTTTTGTTAGCGGATAGTGCTCAGAAGCTGAACTCACCTGTAACTTGAGGGTACAATGAGCCTTCTCAGAGAACTCCTTGTGCGAGAGGAAGGCCGGGGCGGAAACCTGTTGAAAACCTTGCTGTCATTTGAGCCTCTGTACTTCTCTGTAAAATGGGTGAGATAAGGACGCCTCCCTCCGTGGCGGCGTTTGTGGCAGTGGAGATACTAGTGTGCTACAAGAGCCCCTCCAGAGTGGTGGCCCAGGCTGGGGAGCAGCCGTCCTCTCCTTGCCTAACATGTGCCTCCCCAACCCCTAGCATCTTCGACCGCGAGGACCAGGCCAGCCCGCGGGCCGGCAGCCTGGCAGCCCTCGAGAAACGCCAGGCAGAGAAGAAGAAAGAGCTGATGAAGGCGCAGAGTCTGCCCAAGACCTCAGCCTCCCAGGCACGCAAGGCCATGATTGAGAAGCTGGAGAAGGAGGGTGCGGCCTGGTGAGCTGCAGAAAGGGGCTGGGCAGTGGGGGGCGGGGCTTGATAGCCAGGCAGAGACGGAAGAATGCACGGCTAGATCTGTGGTGCAAAGGCCCGAAGGTCATGGAAGGAGGGGCCTGAGATCTGCTCGGTGGGCCCACCGAGGCAGTACCTCTTATAGTCATGTGATTTGGTCCTGACACCGTCCCTACAGCAGCCCTGGCGGACCCCGCGCAGCCGTGCAGCGATCCACCAGCTTCGGGGTCCCCAACGCCAACAGCATCAAGCAGATGCTGCTGGACTGGTGCCGAGCCAAGACCCGCGGCTACGAGGTGAGCCCCGGGAGGCCAGGGGGCCTGGAGGCCTCCTCAGACCCAGCTCAGCACCTCCCTCTTAGCAGAGCTCCTTTCATTCCCCAGTAACTTTCCGCCACTGTGTGGCCTCACAGGAAACATGGAAAGCCTCTTAAGGTGAGGAAACTGAGGCTCAAAGAGGAGACAAGACAAGCCCTAAATTCCAGAATCAGTGATGAAGTGACAGGGCCTCTTGGGTGGTGAGCAGGGTTCAAGGCCAGATCCCACTCTTTGGAGTCCCCTCTTTGTTGCTGTGTAGGAGGCCCTGAGTCAGTTTCTCTGAGGGAAGGATTGATGAGGCATGACCATGACCTTAGCTGGGTGGCGCTGGGCCCCTCGGTAGCTCTGTCTCCAAAATCGCAAACATGGGAGTTGACAGACTGACGGAGGAGGCATGTGTTCTAACTATTCACTCATTGTGCAGCCTTGGGCAAGTGACAGGGCCTCTCTGTGCCCAGTGCCCTAGGTCTGGAATACCAGAATGCCGAGGGGTAGGCAGCAAGGGGAGTTGCCTGCAGGGTCCTGACCAGTCCTCCTATGGCTTATAGCACGTGGACATCCAGAACTTCTCCTCCAGCTGGAGTGATGGGATGGCCTTCTGTGCCCTGGTGCACAACTTCTTCCCTGAGGCCTTCGACTATGGGCAGCTTAGCCCTCAGAACCGACGCCAGAACTTCGAGGTGGCCTTCTCGTCTGCAGAGTAAGTGTGGGCCCTGGCCCTGCTCATGTGGCTGTGCATCTGGGGCTGGATATCAGGGCCAGGCCCAGTTGCCCTGAGAACCCCTGGAGCGGGCCGGCCACATTGTCAGTCAGCGGCTGAGACCCCCCTTCCCCAGAGAGTCCCCATCCTTCTCCATCCCCGCCTACCCGCTGCTGAGCGTGCCAGGTACCCGCCGGAACGAAGGAGCCACAGGCCGGCCTACCAGCCCGGGCCGAGGCCCACCAGGTGGCCCTGTCCATATCCCCTCCATCCTCCCTCTGCCCTCTTCTCCCTCTCTCCCTTTCTCTGTCCTGCTCTCCTCCCACTATCACCAGAGCTTCCTGCTCCCACAGGATCCCGGCTGGAGATTCCAAAAGGAGGCTCCTGGCCCGGGCACCGTGCCCGCCCAGCCTATATAGTCCTGCCAGAGGCTTATATAGGACCTCAGCAAGCCCTCCACTTTGGAATCGTTGCCCCATCTGCTCACCTCACCCTCAGCACCCTTCTCCATCTGTCTCCCTTTCTCTCCCCTTCTCTTTCTGGTTTCCCTCAAATTTCTTCCTTCTCCTCCTCCTCCCCCTCCTCCCCCCACCTCCTCTCACGCCTCCCTCACCCCCTCTCCTCGGGGCACAGCCCTCCTCTCAAACCTTGGTGCCAACACCATCGCCCCCACCCCGCGTTCCCGCTTGTCCCTAGAGTTCTCTGCACCTGTGACTGGTTTGGCCCCCACCCCTGTCTGCATTGCACACCATTAGTGACGGGTAGTGAGCAGCACATCCACAGTGGGGAGGCGGCATGCGGGGGGCTGGCAGACTGCAGCACTGGAGACGTAACTGAACTCATGTCTCTGTGTGTGTGTGTGTGTGTATGTGTGTGTCTCTCTGTTTCCTCCCCTCTCTCTTCTCTGCCTCTTCCCTCTGTTCCCCACCCGGGGCCCTGGCCTCCTGCCCCCGTACCCCACCCCTTCCTGGCCCCCTACCCTCCCCAGGACCCATGCGGACTGCCCGCAGCTCCTGGATACAGAGGACATGGTGCGGCTTCGAGAGCCTGACTGGAAGTGCGTGTACACGTACATCCAGGAGTTCTACCGCTGTCTGGTCCAGAAGGGGCTGGTAAAAACCAAAAAGTCCTAACCCCTGTTCGGGGCCCCACGGTGAGAAATGCCGCCTCTCCCACTTGCCCCGTTTTACCAGAATCTGCTCAGCAAGGCCCAGAGAGGGTCCAGGGAGGCAGGTGGGGGAAGTAAAGCAGGCATTTAGTCAAACCAGAGGAGCCAGACATGGCCCTGTCTTCTGGTAGTTCAGGGCCCAACAGGCAAAACCATTCCAAATGGGCAGTGATGACGCAGGTGAGCAGCACTGTGATGGGGAAGCCCAGGGGAGGCGCCTGACCCAGGCTGCAGGTCTGGGACGCGCATGTGAAAAAAGTGCAAACTAAGCTGGGATCTGAACAAGTTCATGCTAAAGGAGAGAGAGGGAGTTCCGGGGAGAGGGATCAGCCTAGGCTTAGCAGGGCAAGAGAGCTGGAGAGCGTAGCACACAAGGAAGGGAAGAAACTTGAGTCTGGATGTGAGGGAGGAGGAGGGTCCACAGTAAGTTTGACCTTCAGGCCAGGCACCTTGGCTCATGTCTGTAATCCCAGCACTTTGGGAGGCCAAGGCGAGCAAATAACAAGCTCAGGAGTTTGAGACCAGCCTGACCAACATGGTGAAACCCCACCTCTACTAAAAATACAAAAATTAGCTGGGTGTGGTGGTACGCGCCTGTAATCCCAGTTGCTCAGGAGGCTGAGGCAGAAGAATCACTTGAACCTGGGAGGCAGAGGTCGCAGGGAGCCAAGATCATGCCACTGCACTCCACCTGGGTGACAAAGCGAGACTCCGTCTCGATTAAAAAAAAAAGTTTGACCTTCCTCCAGAGGACAATAGGAGTTATAAAGGGTTTCCAAACAGAGTAGGGATGGATGTGGTCAGAACAGCATTCTAGAACAATCCTTGGATGAGGCTTGTACAAGAGATGGGATGGACTAGATGGCTGGAATAGCTTAAGAGCTAGAAGGACAGGCTTCCCAATAGATCTGGTTTGGAGAGAGAGAGAGGGAAAGTCAAGAAGTCGGCCAGGCTCCTGTGTGGGCACTGGGGAGTTGGTGGTGCTGTACTCCAAAGTAGGGAACCCAGGAGCATGTCTAGTTCAACAGGAAGATGTTTCTGGCTGGGGGTTCTGGATCCTAAGCCAGCTGTGGCATCTCCTTTCTGGTCACCTTACCTCAGTATCAAAGTAGAGAAGTCAGATCCTGAACTAACTGCCCCATTACAGATAAGGAGCTCAGAGAGAGAGAGGTGGGCTAAGACTGTCCTGGGAGTGGGAGGGAGAGGGAAGATGGTTAGCTCAGAGCTTGGGCCAGAAACTGGGACTCCAGCCTCCTCACTTAGTGACTGTTTTCCTTGCCCCATCACTGCGTTCCTGCCCATTTTGTAGAGAGGATTAAACTTAGAGGCCAGAAGGAGCAAGGGGATTGCCTGAAGGAATGCAAGTCAGTGACAGGTAGGGGCACACTCAGATGCCCCTCGGGGCCTGGAGCCATTGTGGGGGGCAGTCCACATGTGCACACACACACTCAGAGGAGGAGTGCAGGTGAGGGGAGGATGGGCTTGGTACTATCTCCAGGTCATATATGGACTTAGGAGCTGCTGCCCAGCAAGCCAGCTTGGAGGGAAAGGGGCCCAGCCCAGCCCTGATCCGGTTGGAAAGTGTGACTCAGCCGTGCTGTTGCTCAAGTTGCTTGGTGTTTGGCTTGTCACTGGGGCAGCCCGAGCCCTGAGCCCTGAGCTGTGCGTGAGCCCCAGTGTAAACAATGGCTTTATAAGGTCTCCAGGGAAGGGAGTGGGGGCGGGAGGGAGCACCAGGTTGGAGAGGGAGGTCGGGATCTCCGGGACGATAGTCACAGCCAGAAGAAGCCTCTACATCATGGTACAGCTCAGGAAACAAGCACAGTCTGGGGTAGGGATGACCCCAGGGGCACGTAGCACATCAGCAGCAGAGTTAGAACCCTCTCATTCATCCTAAGTTCTTCTAAGGTCTCAAATGAGGTAGGGAATGACTGTCCTTTTCTAGAGAGGGGGAAACTGAGTCATAGAACAGGGACTTGTCTAGCACCCACAACTGGTTAGGGATAGAATCTGGACTAAAACAGAGGTGTTCTGCCTCCCAGGTTTCTTCCTTGAAGGCGTCCAGATGAGCTGGGAGTAGGCCCAGCCCTACCACAGTTCTGAGTTTGTCCATGAGGGCACAAAATGGGAGGTGGTCTTGGGTTCTCGGGTATCTTGAGAATAAGGAGCAATTCTTGCTATTATGCCTTCTCCGCTGTAGGAAACTCATTCAGCAACACTGAATGCTTGCTATGTGCCAGGCATGACAGATGGGAGAGAGCAAACAGGGATCAAGACAGAAAAGGTCTTGCTCTCGGGGTTGAGGGACGGGGAAAGGAGCCAGAGAACAGACTCCAGCTTCAGAGCCCTGGGGCTGCCAGTTGCTTAATAGGCACAACCCACTCACCCCAGAGTGGGGAAGAGGCTTTGCCAACATCCAGAGCTGGAGGCCTGGGTCCCATGTGGCCCAGCGTGCACTTACTAAGCTGTGAGGCTTGAAACAAACGGGTCCTCTGCCCTGTGACTCAGTTTCCTTATCTGTGAAGGGCAGCTAGCATTCTGAAGGGTGGTCCCACCCCTGAGCATGGGATAGATGGTCCATTGGTATTGGTTGGGATCCTCATCTGCCTCCCCTGCTCTACCCAAGGCAGGTGATAAGGGTTAGAGAACCCCTCTGCCGCCCACACACTCCCTGGCCTGCATCTCTAGCAGCAGGGTTATCCCCAACCCCCTTCAAAGAACAGGGGTCCCTGGGCCACTCAGCAGGAAGTACCAGGTCAGGCAGCTAGCAAACAATCATCAGGGGACCATAGGATCACTAGAGTGAGACCTGTCCATAGAAAAAGATTGTCCGGTGATGAAGCCCATCTGGGTGCAAAGGCCCGGCGGAGAGGCTTTTACCAACTGGAGTGTGCCAGTGAGTGTGAGCAGAAGTGGGGCTCCAGAGAGAACGTGGGCAGGGTTTGGATCCAGTGCCTCCCCAGGGTTGGAGGAAACAGACTCAGGACCTGCCTGGGTCTGATATGGGGCTCTCTTATGCCATCTCCGCGTCCACCTGCCTAGCTTTGCTCCCCTGCCATGAGGGATGCCTCCAGGCTTGGGTGGATGAAGCCAGGGGATTCCTGCCTTCCTGGAAGGCTTTTCCCTGTCTGGAGTTTATGAAAGACTAGCAGGCAATGCAGCAATAAAAAAGACCTTGGGGTAGGGGGGTGCCACAAGAGGCGGGGCCAGCGCTGACATCCATCCCCATGCCCACTCCCTGCAGGATGCTGGTGGACTGCGTGCCCCTCGTGGAGGTGGAGGACATGATGATCATGGGCAAGAAGCCCGACCCCAAGTGTGTCTTCACCTATGTGCAGTCGCTCTACAACCACCTGCGGCGCCACGAACTGCGCCTGCGTGGCAAGAATGTCTAGCCTCCCTGCCCGCACGGCCCGCCAGTGGCAAGCTGCTGCCCCCACCCTCCGGGCACCGTTCCCTCCCTGTGCGCCCGCCCACCGCTGCCCTGTCTGTCGCGACACCCTCCCCCTACATACACACGCAGCGTTTTGATAAATTATTGGTTTTCAACGATCCTGACTCCTCCCTGCGTCTCCTCGGGGAGGAAGGGGGTTTGAACCGAAGGCAGTTCGGCAAGGTCTCCGACTGCAGCAGCCAGACACTTGGGGATGCGGGGGGTCCTCAGCGGTTCCTCTTCCGACCTCCTATCCCACCCGCCCGCAGCAACAAAGAGTCGAGCCTCAGTTAAGGCAGGAGGGAATTTAGTGGAGCTGGGGAGGGAAGAAAGCAGGGTTGGGAGAACCTCCCCAACCCCATCTCTGCTGGCCCGGGGACGGGGCATCCGCCCTCAGCAAGGGAGGTACTCCCGGGATGCTGAGCGCTTCATCTGTCTCCAGGACTCAGGCAGGGTGGTCCCAGCTCCGCCGCGCCCCCGGACCTACAGGTCAGCATGGTCCGAAGTTTCCTCCGGGGGCCTAGCGGGCGCCCACACGTACTCGGGGGGCACCTGCGCGTCGGGCGCCGCCTTGCGGTAGAAGCCGAGCTCCTGCACCAGCGCGTTGATCTCTTCGCGGGTCATTTCGCTGAGCGGAATGCGCTGAGACAGGAGGGGCGGGGTGAGCAGCCTGGGCTCGGCCTCGGGCCCCGCCCCCAGCCCGCCTCCCACGGCCTCACCTCCAGTTCCTCGTAGCGGCGGCCCAGCAGCACGAGCTCGGGGTCGGCCCCAGGGAGGTGTTTCATCACCAGGTTGTGACTGGAGGTGGTGTTAAGGTGGGTGGTGGTGGTCAGAGGGAGGTGGGGGTTCCCGCAGCCTTACTGATGGTAACAGCATTTCCTCCTTTGCTGAGCACTTACTCTGTGCCAAGTGGGGCCGGGTTCTCCGCTTGTGCATGAGAAAATTACGGTTCAAAGAAATAAAGGGCCCTCCAGCGGTCATCACTAGTCAGTCTCTCTTGCCCACCCAATATGGAGACCACCTCAGAATCCTCTGGGCGACCACTACCAATCAATCAATTCCACTTGTCAGTTGAAAACTATCTGCCACCTCTATCTGAAATTAAGTGGAGATTCTCCCACGTGCCCACCCCATTCCCCCTCCCCCAGAACAAAAGGATACTAGAATGGAATGTCCTGAGTGACGAAAGCCTTCACCTGGGGAGGAACCAGAGCATCAGAGAACATGGCCCCAGTCCCCTCCAGGTACAGTCGGGACACTGAAGCCCAGGAGGGTCATAAAGCAAGTCAAGTGCAGGCTCCTGACTCTCAGCCTAGGGGTCCTCCCCCAACCCCTAGTCATTGGGACCATGTTGCCCACTCCCCAAGAGGCTCAGGGGGAACAGAGATAGGGACCCCTTCCTTCAAACTCACCTCCTTTAGGCGGTTCAGCTGTCATCCCCCACAGGTCTGGAGAGGTATAAAATGGGATAGGTCAGGAGTCCTTCACATTTATCCCAGTCACACCTCCAAAGCCATACATCCTTATCCCTGAGTTGGGTCTGGCTGTGAGTTACCCCTGGATCAGCAGTTCCCAAGGTATGAAGGAGATGCTAGTCTCTTGTGGGCAGACGGGGAAACTGTGTATACAGGTTGGGAGACTCAGGCCTAGAGACACCAGGGGAAAAGAGCAAGGCCAGAGACCCACACGGTGCCAGCCAGCCTTGGGGCCTGTATATCCTATTGGCTGTTGACTGACTCCTAATGCCCAGGGGAAATGATCACCCTGCTCCTCTTAAGCAGTAGAGACCTGGGCTTGGCCTTTGACCCCTGAAATCTCACAGTGGAGGCAGACCAGAAGGAAACACCTCAGAATGGTCCTAGGGGCCCCTGTTAGAGACACCTACCATCTGGTCCTACCCTACACAGGCAGACCTTGCCCTGCCTGCCACCTGTGGCCCAGCCCCACAGACCATCTGGTTGCTTCCCTTACATGGGAGGATGGGAGGGCTCCTCCCTGCCTTCCCTGAGGAGATGCCACCATCCAACAGGAGTCCAGACCCCAGGACCACCCACTCCAGCCCTCCTCCATCCTACCCTCACCGCTTTTCTTAGAGACAGGGTCTCACTGTGTCCCCCCAAGGTGGTCTTGAACTCCTGGGCTCAAGCAATCCTCCTGCCTTGGCTTCCCAAAGTGCTGGGATTACAGGCATGCACCACCAGCACCCAGCCATCCTACACCTTTTTGTCAGACAGCGCTCACAAAAAGCACAGAGAGGGGCCGTGATGGTCAAAGTCACATAGCAAGACAGGGACTCCAAAGGGGAATTTCCTGGCAGGGGGAGGCTGGGAGGCTGCAGCAGAGTGTTAGCAACCAAGTTCCCAACTCAGTTCCCCGTCGAGTTGGCCCCCTTCCCTGGCTCCTGCATGAGGGGAGGAGGCACCCAGAAAGTCTTCTCTTCCCCTAGGAGTAGGAAAAGAGACTTTCTGGAGCCTCAAGCCCTGGAACTGGGTGGGGGAGGAATTCCAGGAAAACATGAAGTGATGGGGGATGGGAAGCTGGGACAGGCTTGAGAGTCACAGGCCACGAGGAGAGTTAGGAGATTGTTAGTATGTTTGGGGGTCCGCTGTCGGGCCGGGTAGGGGGAGCTAGGGAAGGGTTTGGAGTTTCAGGCCGCAAAGTCAGTGTCTCAGGCTTCCACGGTGGATGCAGGGGCCATCCTGGGGCTAGGGAACAGGAAGGATGACCCCGGCGCCAGGGGAAAGCAGTGAGACTCGAGGTTCGATGTGGTCCTGGGGCTAGGGCGGGCGGTGCTCCCTTGGGGCCGCAGGATTGGGAGACGGTGGTGCCGGGGTGGAGGCCGGCGTACTCACCTCTACCCGGGCGCGGGTCAGGCCGCCCAGACGGTTCCAGTCCGGCCGATAGGTAGCGGCGGCTGTGACTGGAGCCGCAAGCGCCGCTAGAAGCAGCAGCAGCGGCAGCGGAGGCAACAGGAGGCTCATCGGGACCCCTGCCGCAAATGATGCGCAAGCTAGAGGCGAACCTCTGAGTCGCAGCGCCACGTCTGGGCCTGCAGGCTGGCCCCGCCCCCGCCCCGCCCCCTCCGCCCCCGCCCCTGCTCCCGCTAGAGTCCCCGCCCCGCTGGAGACCACGCCCCCAGCGCTTGGTTTCCGCCCCAGGGCTGCCCACCGTAGCCTCCCGCTAGCTCCGGGCGAGGTCTCGGCTTTTCCCTGGCCTTGGGGCTTCTACTTTCCCAGGTCCGAGAGTGTTCACGCTGCTTTTGCCGACAGAGTGTAGACGCTCCAACGGGATGCAGTCAGGCAGTGCCACCTCACGCCGGCAGAGGGTGCAGGCAAGACGCTGAGGGACACCCGAGTTTCTGAGCCAAACCTGCGAGGACAGAGAGAGAGAGAGAGAGAGAGAGAGAGAGAGAAGCAAAGAAGACAAAGTAAGATAGAAACTGGCTTTCTGGGGAGTCCTCGCTTTAGAGCGTAGGAGATGGGGAGTGAGGTTCGGTGGAGGGGTGCGGCTTCTGGAAGCTACTGAGACCTGCCAGGGTGTTTTCTGCCATTCACAACTACTGCTGAGCAGACGCTCTGTCCTGGGGTGGGGAAAGAAATTTGTTACTCACAGGTGGGAAAATGCAAGGAGGGTCACAGCTGACAGGCCACGATGGAGTCTTAAATCAGCTGGGTTACATTTACGGAGTCAGGATTTAATTTTTTCCCATGTGGCTATCCAATTGAACTAAAAAGATTGTCTTTTTCAGGGCTACCCTGCAGCGTTACCTCTGTTATATATAAATGGGCAACTATGGCCGGACGCGGTGGTTCATGCCTATAATCCCAGCACTTTGGGAGGCCTAGGCGGGGAGCTCACTTGAGGTCAGGAGTTTGAGGCCAGCCTGGCCAACATGGTGAAATCCTATCTCTACTAAAAATACAAAAATTAGCTGGGCATGGTGCGGGCACCTGTAATCCCAGCTACTCGGGAGGCTGAGGCAGGAGAATCACTTGAACCCGGAAGGCAGAGGTTGCAGTGAGCTGAGATTGCGCCCTTGCACTCCAGCCTGGGTGACAGAACAAAACTCCGTCTCAAAAAAAATAAAAAATAAAAATAATAAATATATGTGAGTCTACTTCTGAATATAGTACCCTATTCTAGTCCTCCAATCTATTTGTCTAACTACACTGTCTTAACTATAGCTTTATAGTCAGACTTGACATCTGATTGTGTTTTTGTCCTCTAGCTTTGTTCTTTCTTCTTCTTTTTTTTTCTTTTTGAGATGGCATCTCACTCTGTTGCTCAGGCTGGAGTCCAGGGGTGCAATCACAGCCTGAACCTCCCAGGCTCAAGCAATCCTCCCACCTCAGCCTCCTGAGTATCTAGGACTACAGGCATGCACCACCATGCCCAGCTGTTTTTTGTTTGTTTGTTTGTTTGTTTTGGTGTTGGTGGTGTTTTTTTGAGATGGAGTTTCGCTCTCATTGTCCAGGCAAGACAGGGTTTCACCATGTTAGCCAGGCTGGTCGCAAACTTCTGACCTCAGGTGATCGACCTGTGTTAGCCTCCCAAAGTGCTAAGATTACAGGTGTCAGCCACTGAGCCTGGCCCACCCAGCTGATTTATGTTGCCCAGGCTGGTCTTAAACTCCTGGGCTCAAGTGATCCTCCTGCTTTGGCCTCCCAAAGTGCTGGGATTACAGGCATGAGCCACCATGCCTGGCCTGTGGTCTGCATTTTCCTGTAGTGAGGACCGTGTGTGAACCCACAGCATCAGTGAGCCACTGCATGCAGCCTAGCTTTGTTCTTCTTGAAGGTTGTTTTCATTATACTTGGCATTTTGCACTTCCAGATGCAATTTAGGGCCAGCTTGTCAACCTCCACAGAAAAACCTTCCAAATTTGTATCAAGATTTCAGATTCCCATTGGGGAAATCAATCTGGGAAGACTCTACAGCTTTTCATGATTGTGTCTTTTCTACCACGAACATGGTAAGTCTATTTCTATAGGTCTTCTTTAATTTCCTTCAATAATGTTTTGTGATTTTTAGAATCAATGTTTTGCATATCTTTCATTAGATTTATTACTATTTAATTTTTTATGGTATTACAAACTCTATTGTCTTTACATATTCATTTTCAAGTTGCTTGGCAGTAGCATATAGGAAGACAATTGATTTTTGCATATTAACCTTGCAGGTAGTGACCTCACTGAGTTTGCTTACTCTAATAGTTTAACTGGAGATTTTTTTAAATGTTCTACATGTTCATATTATAGCATCTGGAAATAAAAGTGGTTTTCTTCCTTTCTGATCCTTATACCTTGGTTTTATTTCATTGCACTATCTTAATTGTACTGTCTGAAACCTCTGGTACAATGTTGACCAGAACTGATAACTGATAATAGCAGATACTCTTGTCTTTTTCCAGATATCATCTTTAAACTATTATGTTTCCTGTAGGTTTGTTATTGATGCCTTTTATAAGATTAAGAAACTTCTTTTTCATTTATATTTTTCTTAGAGCTTTTATCATGAACGGATGTTGAAACTTGTCAAATGTTTTCCTGCATCTATTGAGATGATCATGTAGTTTTTCTCTTTTATTTTGTTAAATGTGGTGAAATACGTGAACTGATTTCCATATGTCAAACCTTGCATTCCTGTAATAAACCAATTTGGTTATAGAAAAAAGAGAGAGGGAAACTGAACCTAGAGAATCCCTGTTTGTGTTATTTATTTATTCAGTAGATTTTGGGGGCTTGCTTTTGACCAGGCTGGTCTCGAACTCCTGGCCTCAAGTGATCCTCCTGCCTCAGCGTCCCAAAGTGCTAGATTTACAAGTTTGGACCGAGCGCGGTGGCTCACGCCTGTAATCCTAGCACTTTGGGAGGCCGAGGTGGGTGGATCACCTGAGGTCAGGAGTTCAAGACCAGCCTGGCCATCATGGCGAAACCCCATCTTTTTAAAAAAAAAATTTTTTTAAAGATTAAAAAAAAATAGATTTACAAGTGTGAGCCACTGAACCTGGCCTTTTTAGTTATTTGTACAAAAATTCCAATCAACGTTTATATTTCCCAGAGCACAAATTGTGGTGATAGAATATTATGTACCCTGTGGGGGTTGGCAGGATAAAGGGGTTAATACATGTAAAGCTCATTAGAACAGTATCTAGTACCGGCTGGGTGCAGTGGCTCACGCCTGTAATCCCAGCACTTTGGGAGGTCGAGGTGGGCAGATCATGAGGTCAGTAGTTCGAGACCAGCCTGGCCAACATGGTGAAACCCCACCTCTACTAAAAGTACAAAAATTAGCCAGGCGTGGTGGCTTGGCAGGTACCTGTAGTCCCAGCTACTCCAGAGGCTGAGGCAGGACAACTGCTTGAACCAGGAGGCAGAGGTAGTGAGCCAAGATCGCACCACTGCACTACAGCCTGGGCGACACAGGGAGACTCCATCTAAAAAAAAAAGAACAGCACCTAGTACAGTGTTAGCTTTCATTGTCAGTTCCTTACCTCATAAAGACCCCGTGAACTACATTTTACAGGTTAGGAAACAGGGTCAGAAAGGTGAAATGAGTGAACTGTGGATTTGGGACTTGAGCCCAACATGTCTAAGCACTCATCTCACGAAATAACCAGATCGCTCTTTCTGCCATCTTTATGCGCTGCCATAATGGTGCGCGTCTCAAGAGCGTCAACAATGCCAGAAGAGAGGCAAACACCAGGTTCTTAGAAGGCTGTGCTCCAAAGCCATGGTCTTGTTTCTAACTGCGGTGATGAAGCATGCTTACATTGGCGAAGTTGAAATCACTGATGATCACAGAGCTAGGAAAACTGCTGTGAACCTCACAGGCAGGTTAAATAAGTGTGGAGTGATCAGCCCCAGATTTAATGTGCAACTCAAAGATCTAGAAAAATAGCAGAATAATCTGCTCCCAGCCAGCTAATTTGGTTTAATTGTACTGACAACCTCAGCTGGCATCATGGACCATGAAGAAGCAAGACGAAAACACACAGGAGGGAAAATCCTGGGATTCTTTTTCTAAAAATGTAATACACATTTGCAAATAAAATTCCTACAATTAAAAAAAAATTAAAAGTACAGATCACCAGATCGCCATTTCCCCTCTTCACGCCTTCTTCAGCAGACACAGCAAATTAATGTGCTCTTTTCACATTGAATCTCGGGACTGCTTCTCAATATTGAGCCAAGGCTGCATTATGACTTTCATGGATCCTAGGGTTTTTGAGTTTTCTTCCTCCTTTTATTTTTTTTTATTTCTTATTTTTTATTTTTCATTTTCTTTTGAGACAGAGTCTCGCTGTGTTCCCCAGGCTGGAGTGCAATGGTGCGATCTTGGCTCACCACAACTTCCGCCTCCCTGGTTCAAGCGATTCTCCTGCCTCAGCCTCCTGAGTAGCTGGGACTACAGGTGTGCGCCACCATGCCCAACTAATTTTTGTATGTTTAGTAGAGACAGGGTTTCATTTTGATGGCCAGGCTGGTCTCAAACTCCTGACCTTGTGATCTGCCCACCTCGGGCTCCCAAAGTGCTGGGATTACAGGTGTGAGCCACCTCGCCAGGCCTTATTTTTATTTTTATTTTAAGACAGAGTCTTGCTCTATTGACCAGGCTGGAGTGCAGTGGCACAACCTTGGCTCATTGCAATCTCTGCCTCCTAGGTTCAAGCAATTCTAGTGTTTCAGCCTTCCGAGTAGCTGGGATTACAGGAACGTGCCACTATGCCTGGATAATTTTTTTGTATTTTTAGTAGAGACAGGGTTTCACCATGTTGGTCAGGCTGGTCTCAACCTCAAGTGATCCGCCTACCTCAGCCTCCCAAAGTGCTAGGATTACAGGCGTGAGCCACCATGCCCAGCCTCTTTTTTCTTTATTTTAGAGACAGGGTCTTGCTATGTTGCCCAGCTAGTGTTGAATTCCTGGCCTCAAATGATGCTCCTGCCTTAACCTCCTGAGTAGCTGGGATATGGGCATATCCCTCTGTTATATATATATATTTTTATATATACATATACATAAATAGCATGTATTTGATTTTACAATTGTTTTGATAAAAAGGTAACTATAATCTAGGCTGGATTCATTATTAGTAGTATATGTTTCCCTTTTTTTTTTAACTGTAACTTCCCAGTGTTTCCTTCTAATTTTAAAGGATATTAAAAACACTTTCATGGACACCCTAAAAGTATGGTGGGCCCTAGACACTGAGCCTACTGTGCCTTCTGGAGAAGTCAGGTCTGTACTGAGTCCTTTGTTTGCACTTGGCTACTTCCCCTTCACAAACTTGATTGTAAAGATATAAAAATAATAGGCTTGGCCGGGCACGGTGGCTCATACCTATAATCCCAGCACTTTGGGAGTCTAAGGCAGGGAGATCACTTGAGGTCAGAAATTTCAGGACAGCCTGGCCAACATGGTGAAACCCTGTCTCTACTAAAAATACAAAAATTAGCCAGCCGTGGTGGTGGGCACCTGTAATCCCAATTACTCAGGAGGCTGAGGCAGGAGAATCGCTTGAGCCCAGGAAGTGGAGGATTCAGTGAGCCGATATTGCACCATGCACTCCAGCCTGGGTGATAGAGCAAGACTCATTCTATAAATAAATAAATAAACAAACAAATAAATGGAATCTGTTGGCTCAAGTGATTTTAAAGTCCAGGCCAGGTGCGGTGGCTCACACCTGTAATCCCAGCACTTCGTGAGGCCAAGGCAGGCAGATCACCTAAGGTTAGGAGTTTGAAACCAGCCTGGCCAACATGGTGAAACCCGTCTCTACTAAAAATACAAAAATTAGCCAGACAAGATGGTGGGCACCTGGGATCCCAGCTACTCGGGAGGCTGAGGCAGGAGAATTGCTTGAATCTGGGAGGCTGAGGTTGCAGTGAGCCACGATCACGCCGTTGCACTCCAGACTGGGCGACAGAGCAATACTCTGTCTCAAAAAAAAAAAAAAAAAGTCCATTGGCAGATAAGGTTTCAGGTGAGGTTTGATCCAGTTAATGAAGTCACCAAAACCAGGTGTCTCTCCGTTCTGCTTTCCATAATGTCAGTTTATCAGTAGACCAATTTTCTGCATGGTGTCAAGATGGCTGCCTACAGTAACTAGAGCCATTGGCCTCTTCATTTAGATCGAATGGAGGAGAGACCATCTTTTTTGGCAACCTCCTCAGGAGAGAAAATAAGCTTTCTTTCCCAAAAGCCCTGAGCAAAAATTTCCTTATATCTCGCTAGTTCATTCATGATCTAATCATGTGCCTGGGGAAATGGAAATTGCTCACTGGCTTAACCAACTGGGACCCATTCCTGAAGCTGTGTGTGGGGTCCATCATATTCCAGTTCCTGTTAAGAAGATGGGCTAAAATCTTTTTTTGTTTTTTGAGATGGAGTCCCACACTGTTGTCCTGGCTGGAGTGCAATGGTGTGATCTCGGCTCACTGCAACCTCCGCCTCCCGGGTTCATGCAAGTCTCCTGCCTCAGCCTCCCGAGTAGCTGGGATTACAGGCATACACCACCACACCTGGCTAAGTTTTTGTATTTTTAATAGGTACGGGGTTTTACTATGTTGGCCAGATCGGTCTCAAACTCTTGACCTCATAATCCACCTGCCTCGGCCTCCCAAAGTGCTGGGATTACAGGCATGAGCCACTGCGCCTGGCCGGGCTGCAATTTTAACAGGATCCTAATCTTAACCCTACTGTGTTGCTGGACATTGTGGCAGCAACACAGTAACCAACCAGTTTTATAAAACACGTATAGGCCAGTGGCTCACGCCTGTAATCCCAACACTTGGGAGTCCAAGGTGGGTGGACCACTTGAGGCCAAGAGTTCGAGACCAGCCTGACCAACATGGCAAAACCCTGTCTCTACTACAAGTACAAAAATTACCTGGGCGTGATGGTACATTCCTGTAATCCCAGCTACTCAAGAGGCTGAGGCAGGAGAATTGCTTGGACCCAGGAGGTGGAAGTTGGAGTGAGCCAAGATCATGCCACTGCACTCCAGCCTGGGCAACAGAGTGAGACTCTGTCTCAAAAAATAGTAATAAATATATGTATATAATATATAACATATATGTAAATATACATGTATATAAATATATACACATATTATGTACAACATGTATATATAAATATATATGCTTAGACCCCCAACAAAAAAAATCTATGAGGAAACAATCCAAAAAGTCAGAACGATTATTTCTTGGTGGATGAAATTATAGATAAATGTTTTCCTTCGGTCTTTTATATAATGAGCATGAATTACCTAAACACAAACAGAAACTTTGTTTACAAAAATAATGGGACATATCCCACTATTTCCCTCTACTCCAACCCCTACCCCAGCAAGGGCCTCAGAGTGACTAAAGCCAGAGGCCCCACGGAGTCGTTGTTTATTCTGCCGACAGAGCCAAACCCCAGTACCCCATGGGCCCTGGTTGTTCGCTGGACAGATGCCACCAAACCACTCTCATTGCATTAGCCTGGATGCTGTGGCCCCTACAAGCCACAGCTTGGCCTGCTGAGGCTTGACCAACCAGCCAGTGGAACCAGTGGTGGAGACTGTGACCGTAATAGTACCAGGAACATGTTGGCATCAGCAGCATGGGAAGCCCAAGATCTCCCAAGACAGATCTCTGCCCGTAATCCATACCTCTTATGTGGCAGCATGTAATTTAGGCCAGCAGTCTTCCTCGGGTGGGGCTGAGGTTGGGGTTTAGTCTGTAAAGGGGTCAGGCTCAGACAGGGTCTAAGTCGGCCCTTAATTGACTAGTCCATAGCCTAGAGCTAGATTCAGGGCTCAGTCAATGATTGGGCTTAGTCTTCAGTATATGATCAGGATCATGGCTCAGTCAAAGACTAAGTTCAGGGCTCAGTCTGTGACCAGATTCAGGGCACAGTCTGCCATTAGGGCTCAGTGTGTGACCAGAATTGCATGATCCAGGGTGAGAATTCAGTCTCTGGTCAGAGCTCAGTCAATGATTAGGCTCAGGACTCAGTCTTTGACCAAGATTAGAGCTCAGTCTTCTGCCAGAGTCAGGGTTCAGTCTAAAACCAGAGTTAGTCTGGGCTGGGGCTAGAATTCAGTCTGTGACTAAGGCTCAGTCTTAGAGTAGGATAAGGACTTGATCTAGGCCCAGAAGCAAGGTCTCAAGTTGGGATCAGCGTAATTCAGGCTTAGATCAGTATGTGACTAGAGTCAGCATTCACTCTAAGGTGATGTCAGAGCTGTCAAGAGCTGGAGTAGAGGCTCAGTCTTGGCATAAAATTAGAGCTCAGTCAACACCAAGAGTAGGGTTCAAGTTAGAGGATCAGGACCATGACCAAGGCTTAATCTGGTTCCATGCTGTGTTCTGAGCTCCAGTAAAGAAGTTTCCAGAGGCATGGGAGCCCAGAGCAGGTCAGTCTGCAAGGAATGAGAGCCCCCAGGCAAGCTTAGCAGGGTCTGGTGGCTGCAGGAAGTTTCCCCTGGCCTGCTGAGGCCGAATGTCCTAGAGCCTCTAACCTACATGGCTCTGCCGCTTGAGATCCCCTCGCACCAGAATAAAAATAGCCACTCACTTCAGAGCAGCTGACAGCGGGTGCTGGGCTGCCTGGGAGGAGGGGGAGCCGAAGAGAGGGAGGAAGGATGCCTGAGCTCAGCCCCAGCTGTGTGACCTTGGGAAAGTCACTCCTCCTCCTCCAGCCCATTTCCTGAGTGGCAGAATGGGAGTGACGATGACATCTGCCTCAGGATGAGAATGAAGTGCCGGGGACATAACATGTGACACTTGTTACCAGTAAGAAACCCTGGAGTGAAGCCTCGGCAGAAGAAATGCTCCTTTGTGCCCTGTTTACTTCTTCCTTAGGGAAGCCCTCCCTGATAAAACCCTCTTTCACCTTCCCACAATATCCTGTCTCAGCTTCTACACCTTCCCAGATGGTAGCCACAGCATGACCTCCCTCATGGTTGGCCTGAGTCTGGGTGACCAGGGAGGGAAAGGAAGGAGGACAGAGCCTTCAGAACCATTGCAATCCTCGGGTGCCCCTGGAAAGTGGACCGAGGAAAAGGAGGGAGAAAGAAACAGGAAAAAGACTTCTCTCCCTTCCCTGCTCATGGTGTGTTTACTCTGAGCCAAAGGGCCAGAGGGCACATGTCCAGATTTCTCATCCTTTCACAGCCAGAACCTTCCTTCCCCATCCATGCTTTGTACCTGCTGTTCTCTCTGCTTTCCTGCCAGGGCATTTCTCTTCTTCAGTTTGGCAACCACAGACTCTCCTTCAAAGAAGGGGTTCAACAGTCAGCTCCTCTGTCGGGGAGAATTATCCACCACCTCTCTAGGAGCTCCAGGCTCTGTTCTCTCTCTACTGGTTGTGTAATCGCTGGGCCTCGGTTTCTTCCTCTGTCCAATGGGGGGCCTCATTACCAACCTCGAAGGGTTACTATGGAGAGTAACTGGGATACACCGTCTCCTGCTAGCATCCTCCCTTCCTATCCCTGACCCACACAGCCTGAAGGGCAGCCCTGAGTTTCCAGGAGTGGGTTGGGTGAGCCCTGCCCCCTGCCTCAGTACACCATCCTAGCCCGCCTGGAGTGAGGGCAGGGAGGGAGCCAGAAAGGGCCTCCTGAGACAGCCGTCTCCAGGGGGGCGGTTCTCCCTGACAGCGGCCCCCAGCCTGCCGCCCTGAGCCCCAGAGCCTGTTATCAACCTCCTTAGTCATCACACCAGGAGCTCAAATATAGCTCCAACTCACTCCCTTTTCAGCTGGGGTCCGCCCCCAACCCCCTTCTCCTGACAAGGCCAGGCTTGGGTCTTAGAGCCCCTTCCTTGTCCTCCCAGGAGTGTAACCACTCTCAGCCTCAGTTTCAGCATCCACCAAATGGGCAGGCTGAAGTCAATGGTGATGGTGATGATGATAAATACAGAGCAGCCGCCTTTATGGAGAGCTTGCTGTGCCAGGCTCTATGCTAAACAGTTCATATTTATTATCCTGTTTAATCTTCCCCAGCAAATTTAGAAGGTGTCTGTTGTTTTGATCTCCCTTACACAAATCGGCAATCAGAGTGACCCCCTCAAGTAAGTCAGGGGCGGGACCAGAAACAAAGTCCCCTGCAGAGTCTGAGCTCAGGGAGCCGGTGGTGGGAAATCCTGGGTCACCCTCCTGAGGCAAAGGAGCCCTCTATAGACACATTTGCATGACATTTGCCTGACTTCCAAAGGGCACTGATGCCCCTGTCCCAGCCTTAGATGGCTGAGCCCTAGGACTGGTCCCAGAGGCCTGATCTGCCCCCCGTTCCCATTCCCTCCAGGAATGCATCAGAAGCTGAGTAGTCATAGTCTTGGGGGCTCCCATTTTCTTTTCTTTCTATTTATTTTATTTATTTATTTTTGTTTTTGTTTTTGAGACAGAGTCTCGCTCTGTCCACCACTGGAGTGCAGTGGTGCGATCTTGGCTCACTGCAACCTCTGCCTCCTGGGTTCAAACAATTCTCCTGCCTCAGCCTCCCAAGTAGCTGGGATTACAGGTGTGTGCCATCACACCCAGCTAATTTTTGTATTTTTAGTGGAGATGGGGTTTTGCCGTGTTGACCAGGCTGGTCTCAAACTCCTGACCTCAAGTGATCCGCCAACTTCAGCCTCCCAAAGTGCTGGGATTACAGGCATGAGCCACCATGCCCTGCCCAGGGGCTCCCATTTTCTTATTTGTAAAACAGGAGTCAGGGGATGAGGCAGGATGAGTTCGAATCTTCCTTCTCTTTCTGGTGACCTGAGTATCACCACCATGTCTACTCTCACTTCCTCCCTGACTGCTACCTCCAAGCCCACCGCTACCCCTTCCATTAACACAACACCATCCTCAGCGTTGGTACCACCACCTGTCTCTGCCATCACTATCACCTCCACCACCTTCACCACTACCACTGCCAGCCCCCCACTTCCCTCATCATAATTACATACATCATCACATCCACCACTACAGTCACCTTCCCCATCACCACTGTCACCATCTCCATCATCACTGTCCAAAGACCTTTCTACCCCAATACCCTAATATGGCCTGAGTTCCTGCCCCTGCAAATTCCAGCAGAGATGCTGGCCTGAAAATACAGATTAGACCTCCAGACAGTCAAGCAGACGTAGGAAGTGCATTCAGGAGGGGAAAGTGAGGCATCTGCCTTCATGTAGGAGACTGCACAGGCCCATGGAGATGCTCCATGTTGGTTAACAGGGAGCTCTGCACATAGAACTCTGAACATTTTCTGCCTAAAGTGGATGGGATCACTCCTCTCTAAGCCATCGGAAACAGAGTCCACAGCCATCCCTGGCCCATTCTGACCTTCGCCACCCATTCACTCTTCTCATTCATTTATTAATTCAACAAACACTCCACTGGGCCTGTTGAGGACCATGCCCTGGACTGGGTCCTGGCTGTAGGAGTTCTCAGGCCTGTTTTTAACTTTCTTGCCAGTCTGTCACCCCACTGCTGGGCCCTTCCCCACCCAAGTTCCCTTCCCCTAGATACCCCAAAGGGCTTGTGCTAGTCTTGGGTCACTAAGTTTTCTCACTGAAACACAGGTGACCGCCTCAGTTCACCAGGTGACCTTGAGCAAGTCCCCCACCCAAACCACACCCAGTGAATACTGGAGAGGGGAAAGCTGGGAGAAGCTGGACTGGGTCAGGCCCGGCTGTGGGGACATCTGAGGGCAGCTAGGTTTCTGCAGAAGAGGAGGGGCTGGTGCTGAGGCCCGAGATGGGAAAGGACTGCAGGGGCAGGAGCCTGAGTGTCTGGTTCTGGGTTGGGAAGGATAGAGCCTGGGGCGGGTGGTGAGGATGGCACCAAGACCTGAAAATGGGGCAAGGGTGGGGGCTAGGGCAAGCTCTGAGCTGGCAGGGAGTCAGGAAGGTCACAAGATCAGGGCAAGAACTCAATTGTCTTTGAGGCCCTGGAGAGGGTGCTGACCTCTGAACCACCTGTCCTACCTTAAGGCAGGTGTGTTAATGCCCCACCCGGTAGCAAAGGAATGGCCAGGCCTATGGCAGAAAGGTGGGGTTAGACAGACAGCCTCCTTCATGCTGCCAGTTGGGACCTGGGCCAGGCAGACGGGTGCACTCTCCTCTCCCCACCCGCTAGCAGTTCCAGCCTCAGCAGCCAGTTTGAAGTATTCCCAGGGGGTAGCCACCTTGCTGTGGCCTCCTCCAGGCTGGGAAGTGGAAGCCTGTGCCTTTAAATTCTCAGCAGGTTGAAACGGCTGATGACATCACTGGTTCCTGGGAGCGGTGGAGCTGGAGCAGGAGCCCGAGGGAACCCAGGCTGCCGGGGGCTGCAGACATGGAGGGCCAGAGCAGCAGGGGCAGCAGGAGGCCAGGGACACGGACTGGCCCGGGTCCCCTGCCCATGCCCCAGGGTGTTGCCCAAACTGGGGCACCCTCCAAGGTAAGACCCCTGAGACCCAGCATCCGCAGCTTTCCTGACCCCTGGTTCCACACCCCCCCACATGCACTGCAGGCACCCTGGTGCTCCTGACTGAGGGGCTGGTACTTTCCTCTCTCAATGAGCAGAAGCCAGGTGAAGAGAGCACGCTGGGGGCTGGGGGGCAGTGACAGGATGCCCGGAGAGAGATGAAGTTAGCCATTTCCAGGAGCCCACGGGAGAGCCCTGGTCTGGGTGCCAGAGGACCCAACTGTGCTCCAGCTTTGCTGTGTGACCTTGGGCAAGTTGCTTTTCCTCTCTGAACCAATGCAAAGTGAGGGGGCTTGTCGCTGAAGACTAAAACTGTGACATCTGGGATGGCTAAGTTGTTAGTGCTGGAGGCGGTGTGGTGGTTGCAGGGAAGCCGGCACACAGTGTGACACTTGGAGCCAAGGAGGGTGCCTAAAATGCAGCCTCAAAGAACTGAGTTTGAGAACGGAGGTGGAGATGGAGTTTTAGGTACTCTGAACCAAGAAGGACACAAGACAGAGACAGAACTGTATCTCCAGGGGGCAGGGGCTCCCTGGGCTCTGTTAACCTGACCCAGAGCCACCCTGGGGCAAGTGTAGACCTTCTTCTGCCCTCCTTGGCAAAGGACACTTTATCCTGTCTTCTGAAGATAGGGGACATCAGAAAGAGAGAATAGATGGGGAAGGAGGAGAGGTTCCTGCAGGACTCTGCGACTCCCCTCCACCCACCTGCCGGACATAAAAGGGATACTTCCTTGCCTGTCCTTTCAGGTAGGGGAGAAAGTGGAGGATATAAGAGGGCACAATCTGGGCACGGAGAGATGTGACACCAAGATCAAGTTAGAATCCTGGACTTGCTCTGAATGCTAGATTCACATTTAGTGAGGATGGACTATTCCACGGGGCTAGATGGAATTCTAGCAAATGTTGAGCTCATAAATGCAAACGATGTGAGACGAAGATTCCCCACAACATAATGTGGCCGGGGACCCTAGACCCCATCCCTTCATTTTACAGACAGAGAAACTGAGGCTGTGGGCAGAGAGGTGCTTGCCTAAGGTCACACAGAGCTGGGCTTTGAATCTACACAGCCAGTCTCAGCCCCCAGCTCTGGCTCCTGCGTGGAGCTCTGGGAATGGGTGAGAGAACAGATAGGGGTTTGGGATGTTTAGGGGGCAGTGGGGACCTGAGGGTTCCTAGGCATCATGAAGGACAGAAGGGAGAGGTATTTAACAGGCTATACCCATAGGTCTGTATCTTGGCAATAAAAAAATAAAAGAAACAGGCTACACCCAGTGTGCCCAGAAATGGGATGTCAGGTCAGTAGCCGTGGCTGGGGGAGCTCCAGGGACTGTAGTGGGAGGGTTGCCCAGGGAAGCTGCCAGAACAGGCAGGGTGTGGGTGCCAGCCAGGAAGGCAAGGCAAGTCCTCAGGTTAAGGTTCACACTCTGCCTCATTTGAGTCAGGGTCTCAGTTTCCCCATCTGTGAAAGAGGTTTCAGACTTAAAGGAGGGGATAGGGTTTTGTGTCCTATCTCCTCCAAGACAGAAGTTGACCTGCAGCAGAATAGATTGAGGTGAGATAGTAGAAAGAACTTCCTTGGAAAGATGTGCCTTTCTTAGCTCGATAAAATCTGCCAGCATCTATATGAAAGTTGGGGCCCAATGTCCTGGTTAGGGTCACTCTGAATCTTTGACTTGTCCTCCACAAGGTGGACTCAAGTTTTCAGCTCCCAGCAAAGAAGAACGCAGCACTACGACCCTTGGAACCAAGGTTGGCCCTGGCACCTGTGGGGCCACGAGCAGCTACGTCAGCTTCCTCACAAGGACCGAGGCTGGCTCTGGCATCTCCCCAAGCAGTCCTGGCTCCACTGTGTACCCCTGGAGGGCAGAAAACAGCTCCTGCCCACCGCAGCTCAAGCCTGGCCCCAACATCTGTGGGCCAGCTGGTGATGTCTGCCTCAGCTGGACCAAAGCCTCCCCCAGTGACCACAGGCTCAGTCCTGGCTCCAACATCCCTGGGGCGGCTGGTGATGTCTGCCTCAGCACGGCCGAGATCCCCCCCAGCCACCCTAGGGCCCAGTCTGGCCCCAACCTCCAGAGACCAGAAGCAGGAGCTTCCTGCCTCCGTGGGACCCAAGCCAACACTGGCAGCCTCTGGCCTGAGCCTGGCCCTGGTTTCTGAGGAGCAGCCCCCAGAACTCACCTCTACCCCTTCCCCAGTGCCCAGTCCAGTTCTGTCTCCCTCTCAGGAGCAGGCCCTGGCTCTAGCCTCCATGGCATCAGCCCCAGCCTCTGTGGGACAGACACCAGCTAGACAGAGGGATGCCCCAGCCCCTAGACCTCTCCCCGCTTCTGAGGGTCATCTCCAGCCTCCAGCTCAGACATCTGTTCCTACAGGCTCCCCACCGTCCATCCAAACCTCCCCAGAGCCTCGACTCTCCCCTTCCTTCCGAGCCCGGCCTGAGGCCCTCCACAGCAGCCCCGAGGGTCCTGTTTTGCCACGGCCACCCCAGACCCTGCCCTTGGATGTGGGCCAGGGTCCTCCAGAGCCTGGCACCCGCTCCCCTGGACTTCTATCCCCCACCTTCCGGCCTGGGGCCTCCTCAGGCCAAACTGTGCCCCCACCTCTGCCCAAGCCACCCCGATCACCCAGCCGTTCCCCAAGCCGCTCCCCCAACCGCTCTCCCTGTGTTCCCCCAGCCCCTGAGATGGCTCTCCCAAGGCTTGGCACCCAGAGTACAGGGCCTGGCAGGTGCCTGAGCCCCAACCTTCAGGCCCAAGAAGCCTCAGCCCCAGTCACCACCTCCCCTTCTATATCCACCCCGTCATCCTCCCCTTGGTCAGCTCAGCCTACCTGCAAGAGCGACCCCGGCTTCCGGTGAGGGGGCCCTCTCCCAAGAAAGGTGGCTGGGGCTTAGCTCTGAGGTTAGCCATTCTTCCAGGGTGGATGGCCTGCTCTACCTCAGTTTCCCTCTCTGACAAAGAGTCTTTGGGGTGGGGGTTGCTGGGCCTACTCCGAGACCCTCGGAGACAGTATCCCCTCCTAAGGAACTTACCACATCTCAGTTGATCTCCCCAGGGAGAGTGTGGCAGGGGAACAAGATGGGGACCTCCTGTGGGTCCTTCTTAGGGCTTTCGCCCACACCTGCCTCCGTTTAGTTCCCCAGGGAGTCCTGTGAAAGGAAGCTTGAGGGTGAGGGAATGGTGCCAGGACTAAGCCCTCATATGCCCCTGCCCACAGGATCACTGTGGTCACATGGAACGTGGGCACTGCCATGCCCCCAGACGATGTCACATCTCTCCTCCACCTGGGCGGTGGTGATGACAGTGACGGCGCAGACATGATCGCCATAGGGTGAGACGGCAGAGCATGTGGACCCCCTCCTGAGACCCTCGGGCCTTCCGGGCCCTCTATCCATGGCAGGGGCTTCTAGGGTGCCTCTCCAATCTGATGGCCACCCCACTCCCACCCCTCAGGTTGCAGGAAGTGAACTCCATGATCAATAAGCGACTCAAGGATGCCCTCTTCACCGACCAGTGGAGTGAGCTGTTCATGGATGCGCTTGGGCCCTTCAACTTCGTGCTGGTAACGCCCCCCTCACCCCCTAGACGGCCAGAGACCCTGCTGAATTCCTGGCTTCAGCTGTACCCTGGCTCACTGTGGGGCCTGCTGGGCCTCTGTGGCCGGGTCCATGACATGGGTGGGTGGAGGAGCAGACCTGAAGGTGGGTGCGAGGGCGGGGGAGTCATGTTCTGTCCCCCAGCTACGTGGCCTCCCACCGCAGGTGAGTTCGGTGAGGATGCAGGGTGTCATCCTTCTGCTGTTCGCCAAGTACTACCACCTGCCCTTCCTGCGAGATGTGCAGACTGACTGCACACGCACTGGCCTGGGCGGCTACTGGGTGAGACTGCAAGCGGGCCCAGAAGGGAATGGGACACGTAAGGGGTCCTAGATTAGTCCCCAGGCCCAGCGCACCTGCAAGGTCCCCTTCCCATCCTCCACCCTTTACCCTGAGGCCCACCCCTCCCCATGCACCACCCAGTACCACACCCTATTCCTCTGTACCCCTGCCCTTTTCTCTCCCATTTCTGTGTCCCATTGTTGTTCCTCATTTCCCTAGGACCCACCCACCTTCCACCCGCATCTCTCTAACCCACGCCCCCAGTGCCTCACCTCCGGGCCTAAGCCCCGCCCCATGAGCAGCCCAACCTTGCCTCCCTAGGGTAACAAGGGTGGCGTAAGCGTGCGCCTGGCAGCCTTCGGGCACATGCTCTGCTTCCTGAACTGCCACTTGCCCGCGCATATGGACAAGGCGGAGCAGCGCAAGGACAACTTCCAGACCATCCTCAGCCTCCAGCAGTTCCAAGGCCCCGGCGCACAGGGCATCCTGGATCACGAGTATGGGCTGGGGTGGGGCCAAATGGAACTTGGGTGGAACTAGTGATGGGGGTTTTTCTACCAGCTTGGGTGGGGCTTATGGAGAGAGGCGGGGCCGATGGGGGTAAGTGACCACTCAAACTACTAGTGAGAACCTGAAAGCAGAGAACAGTTGGATGGGGAGGGGCGGAGCCTGTAGGATGGAGCTTTGCTGAGGGGTAGGGCCTTGCTGAAGGTCAGAATCTAATTTCCTGTAGACCAGTCGCCCTGCTCCTTATCTGCTCTTTGGCAGGCTGGTGGCTCTGGCACCACTCACCCACTCACCACATCCCCTCGGGTTGGATGGGGCCTGGAGGGATCTGGGTTGAGCTGTTATCCGCAATGGACCTGTCGACACTCACCGCCGCCCCAACATCCCCCCATCCTCCACCCCAAACAGCCTCGTGTTCTGGTTCGGGGACCTGAACTTCCGCATTGAGAGCTACGACCTGCACTTTGTCAAGTTTGCCATCGACAGTGACCAGCTCCATCAGCTCTGGGAGAAGGACCAGGTGGGGTCCTTGTCCCCAGAAGCACACAGAGCATGTCCCAGGACACGCCTGTACCTTAGACTACCGTCCCTGTCCTCACCTCTCCCACCCCCTCCCTGGACGTGGCAGAGCCCAAGCTGTTGTCCAATTCTGCCCTTGTGGACCCCCCACAGCTCAACATGGCCAAGAGTACCTGGCCCATTCTGAAGGGCTTTCAGGAGGGGCCCCTCAACTTCGCTCCCACCTTCAAGTTTGATGTGGGTACCAACAAATATGATACCAGGTGAGCTCAGTCTGAGGATGGGATGAGGAAGTGGGCTGAGCTCTTCTGGAAAAGGGAGACTTTGGGAAGAGGGGCAGGAGGCAAGGCAGAGGGTTGCACCTTGATCCCCAGCTCCTGAAACTTGGGGTACCCTTGCTCACTGCAGCGCCAAGAAACGGAAGCCAGCATGGACAGACCGTATCCTGTGGAAGGTCAAGCCTCCAGGTGGGGGTCCCAGCCCCTCCGGACGGGAGAGCCACCGACTCCAGGTGACCCAGCACAGCTACCGCAGCCACATGGAATACACAGTCAGTGACCACAAGCCTGTTGCCGCCCAGTTCGTCCTGCAGGTGAGTTCTGGCCTCATCCTCCCTGCATAATATCCCCAGACCCGACTCCATATACCACTGCCTGCCTCCATTACCCTTTGTATAACCCCTTGTACCTGCCCTCAGCAGCATCCCTTTGTTGTAACAGAGGGGGAATGGAGTTGAGATCTCCATTTTCAGATAAGGAAGCTGAGGCTCAGATACATGGCATCACCTGCCCAGGGTCACACAGCTAGGAAGAGGAACAGTTAGGATTTGAACCCAAGCCAGTCTGATTTCAGAGCCCATGCCTTTTCTTTTCTTTCTTTCTTTCTTTTTTTTTTTTTTTTTTTTTTTTGAGATAGAGTCTTGTTCAGCTACCCATGCAGTGGCTCGATGTCAGCCCAATGCAACCACTGTCTCCCGGGTTCAAGCAATCCTCCCATCTCAGCCTCCTGAGTAATTAGGATTACAGGCACCTACCATCATGCCCAACTAATTTTTGTATTTTAGTAGAGATGGGGTTTCACCATGTTGGCCAGGCTGGTCTTGAACTCCTGACCTCAGGTGATCCACCCGCCTCACCTCCCAAAGTGCTAAGATTATAGGCTTGAGCCACTGCACCCAGCCCTTGGTTGTTTTTTGTTTTTTTTTCTGTTGTTCTTGTTGTTGTTTTGAGTTGGAGTCCCACTCTGTCACCTAGGCTGGAGTGCAGTGGCGCAATCTCGGCTCACTGCAACCTCCACCTCCTGGTTTCAAGTAATTCTCCTGCCGAAGCCTCCCAAGTAACTGGGATTACAGGTGCCCACCACCACGCCTGGCTAATTTTTGTATTTAGTAGAGATGGGGTTTCACCATGTTGGCCAGGCTGGTCTCAAACTCCTTACCTCAGGTGATCCGCCCACCCTGGCCTCCCAAAGTGCTGGGATTACAGGCATGAGCCACCACGCCCAGCCTTGGAGCCCATGCCTTTTCTACTAATCTCTAACTCCCATCTTTTGAGAAAGGTTTAGGGTAATTTATGTTAAAATTCCCTTATAGGCTGGCGCAGTGGCTCATGCCTGTAATCTCGACACCTTGGGAGGCTGAGGTGGAAGGATCCCTTGAGCTCAGGAGTTCAAGAGCAGCCTGGGCAACATAATGAGACCTCATCACTAAAAAAAAATTTTAAAAGGCTGACACCTGTAATCCCAGCACTTTGGGAGACCGAGACTGGTGGATCACATGAGGTCAGGAGTTTGAGACCAGCCTGACCAACATAAGGAAACTCTGTCTTTACTTAAAATACAAAAATTAGCTCTGCATGGTGGTGTATGCCTATAATCCCAGCTGCTCGGGAGGCTGAGGCAAAAGAATCACTTGAACCTGGGAGGTGGAGGTTGCAGTGAGCGAGATCGGGCCACTGCACTCCAGCCTGGGTGACATGAGCAAAACTGTGTCTCAGGGAAAAAATACAAATACAAATACAAATAAAATTTAGCTAGGTGGTACACACCTGTATTCCTAGCTATTTATGAGACTGAGGTGGGAAGATCACTGGAGCTTGGAAAATCTAGGCTGCTATGAGCCGTGATCATACCACTGCACTCCAGCCTAGGCAACAGGGCAATACCTCGTCTCAAAAAAAGAAAAAATTCACATATACATCATCTTTTCCACTACTAGTATCTTAAAAATAAAAAAGATATAAAAATTCACATATATAATAAGACCAGCAAAATCAAACTCCACGTAACATTCATTCATATTCATTCATTCATTATTTACTGAGTACTTACTGTCTTACCATATGCCAAGCATTATGAGAGTGTGTAGTGATGGGGAGGGAGAGCAAAGATATAAAACGTTACAAAGCTGAACTCTTAAGTAGTTACTATAATTTAGTATTGTATTTAGGATTGAGGTTTCTGGTTGCCGACATCAAAAGGGGAAATCCTGGAATGTCAGAACCAGACCTGTGAGACCATGTAGTCCACTCCCTGTTTTTCTCTGGTGAGATCGGAGGCTCCTCGTGGGGTAGGCACATGCCCCAAACCATACACAGGTTCTGCAGTGGCAGAGCAGGGTAGATCCCATCTTTTCAGCCCTGAACCCCAACTCTGGGCTCTTCAAGTCTCTCGATCTGATAAGAGGGAGCCCGGTAGAGGCCAGAAAATGTTTTTTCCTGGTAACTCTGTCACGTGGCCAGTCATTGGGACATTGGCCAATGTCTTTAGTTGGGAATGGAAATATGCCCATGCTTGGCCTGCCATGACCTCTGGCAAAAGGGTTGGGCATGAAGATCTAACCTGCAATCAGGAACCTCGCCTGGAAAAACACTCCTTTTGATGCCCCACCTTGTCCTTCCTGCCTCCTCCAGGACTTTGTCCCTTTTAAAACATTTCCCAGCCGGGCACAGTGGCTCAGGCCTGTAATCCCAACACTCTAGGAGACTGAGGTGGGCAGATCACAAGGTCAGAAGTTTGAGACCAGCCTAGCCAACATAGTGAAACCCTGTCTCTAGTAAAAATACAAAAATTAGCCGGGCGTGGTGGCATGCACCTGTAGTCCTGGCTACTCGGGAGGCTGGGGCAGGGGAATGGCTTGAACCCAGGAGGCAGAGTGCAGTGAGCCAAGATCGTGCCACTGTACTTCAGTCTGGGCTACAGAGTAAGACTCCGTCTCAAAAAAAAAAATTCCCATTGAGTATCTACTACATGCCAGGCCCCATGTAGCGCACTTTATATATGTCATCCCTTTGAATGCCTCAGGAGGCCCTGAGATGTCTCCTTGTTTTACTGTGAGGGAAATTGAAACTCAGAAAACTTAAGTTTCTTACCCAAGGCAATGCAGTCAGAATAGGGCTCAGTAGGGGTTTTGATGCCTCAAGGCCTTGGAGGGCATTTTCAAAGGTCTACCCTTGCCAGCCCCTGCTTTTAGGAACACAGGAACAGGGAAAGAATGTGCCAGCTACTTCTGGAACAGCTTGGCTCAGAAGCTGAGGGAGGGAAACCTGAAACTAGGTAAACAGAGGAAGAGACCAAGATCTGGGATTGGCACCACCTGAGCCCTTCCCTGAGGGACAGAAGTGGGCCAATATCCTGGCAGCCTGTGACCTCATGGCTCCACCCTTTCAGGTGGCACCCCTGGTCAGTCTGGGTTGACCTTGGGGAAAGGATACGCATGGTTATAACTTTCCTTCATGGACTGATGACAAGGTAATAATTAGTAGCCACTTAGTACTTAGACTCAGTTGGAGAAACTGAATCTTGGGATGGTTGGAGCCTGGCCTGAGGTCACATAGCGAGTTAGTGGTAGAGCCTGGAAATGGACTGAGGTCTCCATCCTCCCACCCAGAGCTCTTCTTGCCTGCTCGGCAATATTCAGCTTACTCCAGAATACCCAATACATCATAGGACTTTATTGGTCTTCCTTGCTAGCATAGAGACAAATCATTTATTGAGCACTTACTCGTATACTGGGGTATTTATGGGATGCTTTACAAATGGTATCTCACTGAATCTGCTGAATAACTCCAAGAGTGAAATAAGAGTCTCTGAGTTTGGCCGGGAGTGGTGGGTCATGCCTGTAATACCAGCACTTTGGGAGGCTGAGGTGGGTAGATCATTTGAGGTCAGGAGTTCAAGAACAGCCTGGCCAACATGGTAAAACCCCACCCCTACTAAATATACAAAAATTAGCCAGGCATGGTGGTGGAGGTTGCAGTGAGCTGAGATTACACCACTGCACTCCAGCCTGGGTGATAGGGCAAGATTCCGTCTCAAAAAAAAAGAGTCTCTGAATTTACAGATGAGGGCCCTGGTATTCAGAGCCAGCCTGTCAATGGCAGAGCCAGAGCTAAATCCAGGGTCTGCTAACTTCAAAGCTATGTTCTCACTCACTCCCTAATGAGGCTGTGGGCAGAAGGAGCCCTGGATTGAGAGGCAGCACAGGGCTTGGTATTTATACTAGACCTATTCTGCCTCAATTTCCCAGTCTGTAAAGTGGCCTCAAAAGCCCTTCGTCTCAGGAAATTTGTGCTAAGGCCCAAGAGCCCTAAGTGTGTGGGATACTAGAGGGTCCCCCCTGATGTGGCCCCCTGCCCCTGCCTTGCCTGGACAGTTTGCCTTCAGGGATGACATGCCACTGGTGCGGCTGGAGGTGGCAGATGAGTGGGTGCGGCCCGAGCAGGCGGTGGTGAGGTACCGCATGGAAACAGTGTTCGCCCGCAGCTCCTGGGACTGGATCGGCTTGTACCGGGTGAGAGGGGCAGTGGGAGTCAGCGACTCAGGGAAGAAAGGGGACTGGAGGAGCAGCTGGACAGCATGGTGGGGTTATGGCTTGTCCAGATTTTGATGCCACATTGGGAGACTGCTGGCATCAGACATTATAGGGTCACAACACTGATTCTACAACATTGATCCCCCAGGTGGGTTTCCACCATTGCAAGGACTATGTGGCTTATGTGTGGGCCAAACATGAAGATGTGGACGGGAATACCTACCAGGTACTTAAAAGGAGTGGGAGAGGCCGGGGAAGTCCCTGTTGCCCTTGGGACCTCGGGACTCAGCTTGGGGACTCTCAGGTGGCCTTCCTGATCCCAACGTGGGCCTGTACCCCTGGGCCCACCAGGTAGCATTCAGTGAGGAGTCACTGCCCAAGGGCCATGGAGACTTCATCCTGGGCTACTACAGCCACAACCTCAGCATCCTTATCGGCGTCACTGAACCCTTCCAGGTAAGTGGCCAGACTGCTGGGCTGGGGATGCCTCAAGACTCTTTTCAAATGCCACAGCCCCTACGTTCTGCTCCTTGAGCTCAGACAAATAACCTGACCTCCCAAGATCTGCCAATGAGAGAGGCAGCCTTGGGAGGGGAGGTTGGAGAGCAGGGTGCCCCAGTGACCAGTATTTTCCCCAGATTTCGCTGCCTACCTCGGAGTCGGCCAGCAGCAGCACAGACAGCTCAGGCAGCAGCTCAGAGGGAGAGGATGACAGCACGCTGGAGCTCCTCGCACCCAAGTCCCGCAGCCCTAGTCCTGGCAAGTCCAAGCGACACCGCAGCCGCAGCCCGGGACTGGCCAGGTTCCCTGGTCTTGCCCTACGGCCCTCATCACGTGAACGCCGTGGTGCCAGCCGGAGCCCCTCACCCCAGAGCCGCCGCCTGTCCCGGGTGGCTCCTGACAGGAGCAGTGATGGCAGCAGGCGGGGCAGTAGTGAAGTGGGGCCCGCTGGGTTGCCTGGCCCCTGGGCCTTCCCACCAGCTGTGCCTCGAAGCCTGGGCCTGCTGCCTGCCTTGCGCCTAGAGACTGTAGACCTTGGCGGTGGTGGTTCCTGGGGACCTGATCGGGAGGCCCCGGCCCTCAACAGCCTGTCTCCCAGTCCCCAGGGCCATCGGGGGCTGGAGGAAGGGGGCCTGGGACCCTGAGGGTTGGGTAGGCAGATGGGCCAAGGTGACCACCATTCTGCCTCAATCTTTTGCAAACCCACCTGCCTCTCTCCTGCTGCTGCTCCAGCTGTATCTGCACCTGCCACTCTGTCCTGGCCAGGGGTGGACAGCTGGGATCCCCCGAAACTCAGTCCTGGCACCTCAACTGTGACAATTAGCAAAGCCCCGCCCAGGCCCCCATCTGGGATGATGGTGGAGCTCTGGCAGATGTCCCAATCCTGGAGGTCATCTGTTAGGAATTAAATTCTCCAGCTTCACTCCTGGCTGTTTTCTACTTGTTAGCAGTCTTAGGATGGGGGTAGTCAGAGGCAGGGACTAAAAGAGGTAAGGGAATGACAGAACTGACATTTACCAGGCACCAGCTGAATACATTATACATGCCATCTCCTTTAGTCTGCACCACAATCCTGTGGGTTCAGTGTTATTCTTAGACCCATTTCACAAGTGAGCAAACTGAGGCCTTTAAGAGGCATCAACCTCTCAAGATCAGACACCAAACCATAGTTCAGCTAGTTGTTGTGGGGAGGGAATATGTACTAAGTGCTAAGTGCTATATATGTATTGGTTCACTTAATCCTCAACAAACCTATGAGGTAGCTCCTGTTTAGAGACCCCCTTTTTTCAGAGGCAGAAACTAAGGCTTAGAGTGCAAGAGGGAGGTCCCTTGTACCAAGGCACAGAGGAGATTTGAATTTAGGTTTAGGGTTGGGCCTAAACCTAAATTCAAAGAAGGGGCTTAAAAGAAGGGGCTCCCCTGGGAGGAGAAGCCCGCTCCAACACCCACCCCAATCCTGGATTCAGACACACATTTCTGTGACATCCCTAACTTCCCACCTGCTACCCTAGGCCACAGCAGCCGGGCACTGGGGCTCCCCTAGACAGGTTTTTGAGGCATGTATTATTTTTGCAACATGGACATATATGTACGTCCTCCTGGTACTGCCTGGGGCTGCTGCAATAAGTTACCCTTTCCTCATTCCCGTCTGTATGTGATGCTCACTGTCAAGGCCAAAGCCCAGGGCATCAGAATGAGCTTCCTGAACACCACATCCAGGCACAGAAGAGTTGTGTCTCAGCTCAAGGTCACCCAGCACAGCAGGAGACACAGTCCGGCATTTGGGCCTTGAGATCCGCCCCATTCAGCCTCCTGATTGTCTGCAAGAGCCTCTACCATGCTTCAGTCTAACCTATGGAGAGGAGGCCGAGATTCCTAGGGTCTGGCAAAGCCTCGGGCAAGGTCCAGCATGGTGCCCAGGAAAGCTGAAACTGAGGTCACTGGCTCCAGGACTTCTGCCTGTCGGCTCTCCTGGCTGCCTGGGTTAGCTGCAGACATTGGTTGTGGAATGACATGGGGTCTCTCCAGGGCTCTGAAGGCCATGCCTGCTTTTCATCTGTACCTTTATCCTGGTGCTGGCATCGCCTCTGCTGAAGCCTCCGCAAGTGCTGGGCTGACACCTTGATGGCCCTAGGGTCTCTGAAACAGCTGTAAAGAGAGAAGAATGGGGCAGACGATCAGGGCTAACGAGGATCCCACCCTACTCTGCAGAGAGCAGGGCTGAGTCCCAGAGAGAGAGAGGGCTGGGGCCAGAGTCACCAGCAAGGCAGAGAGGAGTGGGTTTCACCGAGAAAGGGTGTAATAAACCTGGGCTGGTACCTGGAGGCCTGGGTTCTGCCACTAGCTGGCTATGGAAACCCAAGCCAGAAGCTTCAGTTTCCTCCTCTATGAAATGGGAGAGTTAAGAAGGAGCTGGCTTTGAGAATCGGAATCCAAATGAAAGCAGGGCACAGTGGCTCACACCTGTAATCCCAACACTTCAGGAGGCCAAAGTGGGAGGACCACTTGAGTCCAGGAGTTCAGGACCACATGAGATTGTGGATTAGGAGTAAGAGTTAAGCACACATTTTGCTGTGTGCCAGGCAGGGCATAACCTATGTGCTTTGTGCCATTTCCTTGGCTCCCACAACCATTTTACAGACAAAGACCTGGAAGCCTGGAAAGGTGAACCAATTGCCAAAGTCAGGTGGGAATCAAACGACACAATCAAGATGCATCCCACAGAGGCCAGCTGCAGAACTGGACCTGGGGCAGCCAGGGGTAGAGGCATGAGGCTATGGATGGGAGCGCAGAGGTCCCCCAATCCTCTCCCCTTCCTCCTTTGCTCAGACATTCAAAGTGGGTATAGGCAACCCACCCCTTGAGAAAAGCCTACCATCCCTCCTGGCTCTGACATCACTTACTCTTTGCCTTCCACACAGTCCAGTGGAGGGGACAGCTTGAAGCAGGAGGTCATGCCCAGCAGCTCCCAAAGCATGTTGGTGACCTCGGGTGGGCTGTGGAGCCTCAGGAAGCGTGCCAGACTGAGAACAGAGGCAGGCTCAGACAAGGGTAAGGCCTCACCAGCCAGGGGCCCCTTCCCATGCCTGGCAGCTGGCAGTCCACCCCTAAGGGTTCAAAGGGGCCTCACCGGCGTGTGCAGTTGCAGTGGAAGAGGGGCTCATGGGCACTGTTGAGCAGCTGGAACTTGGTTTCCTGGGGCCCAATCTGGTGCTCACACTGGTCCAGGTGGCGGCGGAAGCTGTGGCAGACGCGGTGGGCACCTGAGGGGTGGGTATGGTATTGACGGGAGCCCAGTCCACCAGGGAGGCCCCACCAATGCCTGTGCCATCCAGGAGAAACACCAGCACATGTGCTCAGCCGCCCACGCAGTCTCCCTCCATTTCGTGCTGGGGTCTGTGCTCTCAGTGTACTGCCCTTATGGGAGTGCCTCCCTAACCCCAGCCCCCTAAACACAGCAGTGCTGCATGGGGGATGCCCAGGGTACTGACAGTAGCCAAGAAAGGCTTCCAGGAGGCAGAGCCTGCTAAACTGTGGCTGAGAGAGAAGAGGAGGAGAGGAGGAACAGCATGTGCAAAGGCCTCGTGGTAGGAGAGAGCCTGCTGCTTTCGAGGAACCAAGTGAAATTTGTGAAACTAGAGTTTTGACCGCGGGTAGATAGGATCTGCGGGGCCAAGGCTTGAGGGCCTGTGAGTGTTGGGACACCACTGGCTCAGATAAAGAGGCGTGGTGGTGGGTGCACAGTGGGGCAAGCAAGATGTGGTCAAATTCGTGGATTATGAAAACCCCGTGCTACAGTGTAATTTGATAGGAGAGGTTGGGAGATCCCAGGAGGCAACTGGGGCAAGAAAAGAGGCAACACATGGCCACCCCCAAACAGAGGCAGTGACAGCCCCTTATGCCAGGAACCCCCAGGGTTAAGTTCTGAGCTCACCCTGAGGTTTTAGGCCACCCTGAGGGCCCTGGAGGCCTGTGAGGGCTACATCAAGTCCAGGAGAGACCACAGGGTCTTGGAGGGCTGTGGTGTTGGCTTTGCTGGGGTGCTTGGACCCTTTCTGCTGTGGTGGCCATTTCCAAAGGCGCTGCTTCTGTCGAAGCTTGGGAGAGGCTGGGCTCTGGGGGCTGGGAGTTGGGGAGGTGGTCCGGGAGCTCCAGGAGGCATTGTAGAGGGTCCTGGGCTGGAGGCGAGCGAGGGGCACTGTGCCATACTTCCTACACCTGGGGGGTGGCAGTTGGTGGCAATTAGGGACTAGGAATTCCCCCTCCCAGAAGCCCCCAGGGTCATCTCCATGGAGATCAATGCTCTGCTATCCCCTATCCTACTGGGTCATGGGGGATACCCAAGAAGGGTCTGCATTCCGAGGACATGCAAGATGGAACATCATTCCCTAGAACACAGACAGGTAGGCCTCCCTCACCAGGCTTGGACCCTGGCTCTCTCTCTGTCTGGAAAGGGACTCGAGGGGATGGCCACGTACCCGCCCCACCAGTACCACGCCACACACGCCTCCTGCTCCTCCAGCACAAAGCAGGGAATCTCCAACACGTTGAAGAAGGCCACGCCCACGATGTCCGAGATGGAGTCACGCTGGTTCTGCAGGCATTGCTGAAACCTGCCCCAGAGCAGACACTCAGGACAGGACTCTGGGGCATGGGGGGGCTGTCTGGCTCCTCCCCCAGCCCACCCAGCCACTACCCAGCTGGTGGTTTGGGGTCCAAGCATCCCTTCTCTCTGGCCTCAACTTTCCTACCTGCACTGTGGGGTCCAAGCTGTCTGAGCTTGAGGATCCTCTGCAGTCCCAAAGTCTAGTTACCCAGGAACTAGGTAACCCCACCCTGTCCCTTAGCTCTGGGGCCTCACTGCCTGCCACCAACCTGGTGTCACAGTCACAGTGGGAGATGGTGTGGAATCGGTAGTTTCGGATGCCATAGTTATACTGCAAGGGTGAGATGTTCTGTGGGCAGCGGTCGTGTTCCCGGCAACAGAGGTCAGGTCCCTGGAAGACCCCTGCAGGGAAGGGAGGGGGCACCAGCTCAGCAGGGTCCTAGGCATCACACACCAGCTATGCCCACCCCGGGAGCAGAGGGCAGAGACCTCACCCCAGCCCTGACAGAAACGCCATGGGGGTCCTCAGACCAGTCACTCGCCCTTCTGTGGGACTGTCAGAGTTTCAAAGCTGGAAAAGAGAACCCGAGCTGCAGCCCCTGTTGGGCAACTCTAGATGCCAGGCAGCCCACCCATAAATGCATGGAAAGGTCTTCCTTGGGGGAAATGGATTCTGCCTCCAGAGTTCCCAAGCCCATGCCCCAAGTAAAACTCCAAAATTATGAATGGAATGGCAAACAGGCAGGTGCAACCTTTCTCACTGGCACAAGGAGGTGTTGCCACAGGATGCCAACCTGCTCTGAGTCAAGTGCCAAGTCCTCCCCCAACCCTGCACACAAATGCACAGACAGCTGTACTGAGAGTGCAAGAAATTCATCTATGTTTATTACCATTTAAGCAAGAGCACTCTTTACTAAGCATTTCCCGCATGCCTGGCACTTCCCACATCCAGGCTCACAGCCAGCCCTGAAAGGGAGGTATCACCTTCATCTTACAGGTGAGGAAATAGGTTTGAAGAGGGGAAGTGACTTGCTCAGCTTGTAGGTGCTGAGTTGGGATTTGAAGCCAGGCCTTTTGGTCTCAGCGTCCATTTTGCTGGGCACCCCGTGCCCACAAAGCCTCTTCCTAGGTAATGGCTTTTTGGTTCACTTGAACCTGGATCTCCCCCAACCCCCGGCAGCCTGCCGACTCCCTCAGATGGTATTTAATGAGGACTCCCAGTTTTGAATAAGACCTTTCCCAACCATGACCTCATTTAAGCACCCTATGATGAGATTCATGGTTACTCCCACTTTACAGATAAGGAAATTGAGGCTCACCGTGGTCAAGTCACTCTCCCAAGGACACAGCCTAGGAGAGTAAAGACTAGAGCTGAAGAAACCTTGCTTCCCCAACCAGATCCCCAAACCCACACACCCCTTATGGCTCACCCAGCTCCGAGGAGTTCCCAGCAGAGTCTCCGAGTCCACACCACAGCGTGCCAGGCATGGTCCATCCTCTCTTCTCTCGCTGGTGACCTCCACCAGGCACTCCATTCTGCCCAGCTGCTCGCTTCTTCCTGGCCCCTGCTGGACTCTCCTCAGGCCCTCGGCATGTCTCCCACTGACTCTGAAGAGTGGCCAGTGCTCTCTGCAGCTCGGGTCCAGGGGTGTGGGTGAAGGATCCCCCGGCAGTCTGATGAGCACAGAGGGCACTGTAGGCTGCAGTGAGCTCCGGCTCATCCTCCCAGCTACATGCCTGCAGCCTCCTATGCGCATCCCATCGGGCATGGATCAGGACCAGTCTCTGGGCATCCTTGGCCAGGAAGCTCAGGGACCCCAGGGGATTGCCAGGGATGGGCTTGGCCAAGTGGCAAGAGGTGCTGTGCCAACAGAGGGCAGGGGAACCTCCCAGGGCCACCCCCAGGAAGCCCAGCATCTTGAACAGCCCTGCCAGAACCCCCATTCTGCACTGGCCTGGCCCAGCCCAGTAAGACAAAGCCCCTGGGATGCCTGCCCTTGGTGGCCCCATGAGGCGGCAGCTGAGCGGTGGAACGGAAGCAGAGTCCAGCAGGCCCGGTGCAGCGGCGAGACCAATGAATGGAGCTGCAGGAGGAGGAGGAAAGAGGCTGGAGTATGGGGTGATCTTGGGCTTGTAACCGAATCCACCGGCTAGGCAGGGCGCTGATTGGCTGAGGAGTGCACTTCCCCGGGGCCCACGCCCCCACTCTCCCTTCCCTTCTCAGCTCCAGTCACCTGCTGCCAGCCCTGCCTGGATGGGGACTGTGGGAGCCAAAGCCTTAGGCTGTGTGGGGGGTGGGGACCAGGCAGGGGCTTTCACATCTCCTTGAAGGGAAGGAAAAGCGTTCAGGAGCTTCGGGGAGTGCCCTAGATCCCACCTTTGTCACCCTTACCACAGTGGTGGCCCCCACCTCCGTCAGGCTGGCAGGGGGCCACGGACCTCTGCCAGGGCTGAGTGAAGGAGGTGAGGGTAGGGCTGGGGCTCTGAAGCCACCAGCCTGGGAGCTCCCAAGGCTTCTGGGAAAGGGAGTGCCACCTGGGGTGCTCCCTGGCCAAGTCCTGGTTCTTAGAAAGGCTCTTGGCATGCTCAGGGGACAGAGCCCCGGTGCTCCCCACTTCCCAGGACTCCAAGCACAGGCCTGGCCTAAAAACAACCCTCCTGGTCTGATAACTGGAGGAGACACAGTAGGAGCAGGCCTTGAGAACCATATAGAGCAGGGCTGATGCTCCGGATTTGAAGGAACTGTGGTCCCCAGAGTAGCAGAGAGTGGCCCAGGATCTATGTCTGTGGCCACCTCCATCCCTGGACACCTGGGGGGGCACAGCAGGCATCATATGTGCCCTATGTGGCAGGAAGTCCTCCATCAGGAAGGGGCTATACCCAGGGCTATATTCCTGGGTCCCAAAGTCCAGCTTCCAACCATTTAGTAAGGCCAGGGTGCTTACACCCATTGTGCAGATGAAGAAACTGAGGCTCAGTGAGGGTGGAAAAACCTCAGGCGACAGGCTCCAGCTGGGAGGGCTTAGAGGCAGGGAGTGCAGCCCTTGGGAGGTCTGGCTGGGAGTCACGGCTGGCCAAGACAGCGACTTGCCTGTCATCCATCTGTCCACCAGCCTGCTGTTTCTCCAACCTCCCCCTGCCCCAGGCTCTGTCTGAGTCTCTTCTAAGGGGATGAGCCCCAATGAGGCAAAGCCAGGGACAGAGCTGGGGAGGGGGAGCTCCCTGTGTGGCAAAGGGGGAAGGGGGCTGCAGGGTGCGCAGGTCCATCTCTGTAGCTTCAGAACCAGCCTGTGCTGGTGGCTCAAAGGGTCATAGCTGGGAAGAATGAAGAGAAGGGAAAGAGGGTGGGGGCCAAGCCCCTTCTCCCCAGAGGTTGAGAAAGGGGATTTGGAGTAAAGCGAGTGGTGGCAGAGGAGGTAGAGAGACTTGGGGTTCCCAAGGGTAAGGACACAGCTGAACAAAGGTGAGTCCCATCATGCTGGGACTTTCTCCCATCATAGAAAGTGCCACCCACCTGTGCCCCATTTTCCTTGTTACCGAGCCTATCCCTGCCCATCACCTGGGGAGGCTGGGAGGTATCATACCAGGAGCCCAGCTTTTGAGGTCAGATGGATCCAGCTTGGGTTTCTGCATTGACCCTAGGCTTGGAAGTCTTAACTTCTCTGAGCCTTAGTTTCCTCATCTGTATCATGGGCATAATCACAGTAGTCATTCACAGGATGTTGGGTAAGATTCCCAGCACAGTTCCTGGCACCCAAAACACCGTCACTAAAGCCTCAGGATACCCCTGGGTGGGAAGCACTTTACTCAAGAGAAAGCGTGTCCCAAGATTTTGGGGCCACAGCATCTGTGATATCTGAGAACTCAGGCTAGATGGCAACTGTGGGAACAGTGGCCAGGACACTACCTGCCTGGGTCACTCCAGGCTTGTCCCTGTCCCTTTCTGAGATTCAGTTTCCCCCTGTGTACAGTGGGAGATACAGTGGAGTTGACCTTTGACGTCTTTTCCAATCTGGGTTCCAAGAGCATGGGGCTGGGGCTTGCCCAGGCCTCGAGGGAGGGTGTCACTGAGCTTTCTGTCCAGACTCCACCCAGAGACACATCAGTCAGCCACAGGACAGGCTCAGAGTCCTGCCTCACACTGGGGTGCCCCTCAGAGGCCCCGGAGCAGCGCAGCAGGGCCAAACCATCAGGACTGGAAAGCCTGGGTCCTGCAGACAGAAGGGGGCCTGAGGCTTTTTTCTGAGTCTCCACCTGTCCAGGTGGGGCAGGGTGCATGGTGGGTCCCAGTGGGGAATAGGGGTGGGGTTCCTCCTTCCTCCCTGTGTGATCATCTCTCCCTGTCTTTTGCCATCCCCCAGCATGTATTGTGCCCGTTTTAGCTTCTCTCCCATCGCTCTGTGGCTCTTGGTCTCTTTCTCTGGCTTTGATTCTCTTATTTCTTTTTTCCTCCTCCATCCCTGCTTCTCTCCATCTTTCTGTTTCCCTCTGTAACCCTCCATCTGATTTTCTCTCTCCATTTCTCTCTCTCTCTCTCTCTCTCTCTGCCTTCTTACCTCCCTATTTCTCTTTCTCATGTTTCTGCCCTTCCATCTCTGTATCTCTCTGTGTTTCTCTCTCTTTTACTCTCTTTTCCCATTGCCTTCTTTCTTTCTTCTTTTTCTTTCTTTCTTTTTCTGAGATGGAGTTTCTCTCTGTTGCCCAGACTGGAGTGCAGTGGTATGATCTCAGCTCACTGCAACATCTGCCTCCCGGGTTCAAGCAATTCTCCTGCCTCAGCCTCCCAAGTAGGTGGGATTACAGGTGCCCACCACCACGCCTGGCTAATTTTTGCATTTTTAGTAGAGACGGGGTTTCATCCTGTTGGCTAGGCTGGTCTTGAACTCCTGACCTTGTGATCCGCCTGCTTCAGCCTCCCAAAGTGCTGGGACTACAGGTGTGAGCCACCACGCCCGGCCTTTCCCATTGGTTCTTAATTTCTCTCTTTCCCTCCCTCATTTTCTCCCCCATCTCTCAGTTTTCCTTTTTCTGTTGCGCTGTGTCTTTTGGCTTCTCTCCTTTTTTTCCCTCACCACCTCCTCTAGCTCTCATTTCCT
>CAUYLG010003496.1:0-28860 GCA_963573385.1 Cacajao melanocephalus
TTGGTGAGAGTGTAAATTAGTTCGACCATCGTAGAAGACAGTGTGGCACTTCCTCAAGAACCTAGAAATAGAAATTCCATTTGACCCAGCAATCCCATTACTGGGTATATATCCAAAGGATTATAAATCGTTCTACTATAAGGACACATGCACACAAATGTTCATTGCAGTACTATTTACAATAGCAAAGACTTGGAACCAACCCAAATGCCCATCGATGATAGACTGGACAGGGAAAATGTGGCACATATACACCATGAAATACTATGCAGCCACAAGAAACAATGAGTTTGTGTCCTTTGTAGTGACATGGATGAATCTGGAAACCATCATTCTCAGCAAACTGACTCAAGAACAGAAAATCAAACACCGCATGTTCTCACTCATAGGTGGGTGTTGAACAATGAGAACACATGGACACAGTGAGGGGAGCATGACACACTAGGGTCTGTCAGGGGGAAATAGGGTAGGGACAGCAGGGGGTGGGGAGTTGGGGAGAGATAGCATGGGGAGAACTGCCAGATATAGGTGATGGGGAGGAAGGCAGCAAACTGCACTGCCAGGTGTGTACCTATGCAACAATCTTGCATGTTCTTCACATGTACCCCAAAACCTAAAATGCAATAAAAAAAAATTAGCCAGGCATGGTGGCACAGCTACTCAGGAGGCTGAGGTGAAAGGATTGCTTGAGCTCAGTAGGTCAAGCTGCAGTGAGCTGTGTTCACACAACTGTACTCCAGCCTGGGCAACAGAGTGAGATGCGGTCTCAAAAAAAAAAAAAAATCTGCACAATAAAAAATTTTAAAGTAAAACAAAACAAAAAAACAACAACAAAAAACAAAGATGCAAACATACACATTAGCCCAGGGTCTATACAAGATCAGAATCATCACAATGTCACTAAGCTTCAGGAAATTTTCAGTTTCATTTTAATGTTATGGGATATGGTTTCATCATCATATATGCCCATCATTGACCAAAACATCATTATGCAGTGCATGACTGTATATAAAGATGCTTTGTAAATGGTCATGTTAATGGTTAATTTCTGTTCTCATCGTCAAAGGCAAGAGTCCTTTAGTTATTCCAGAGACAGTGAGAAACGTATATTGCCTTCTTACTTTTTTTCCCAATATGGATCAGAGAAGATATTTGTTCAGGTAACAGACCAGCAGCACATTTTCAATGTTGATATGAGAATAGCCTTCATTTGTTTCACTTTAATTGGCCCTTTGATGTTAAAATCTACAACTTTGTTCTTCTAGTGCTAGGCTCATCCTGGCTGACCATGCTCAGCAGTCTCCCTCCTCACAGCTAAGCTCCTCTGGTTCTTACCCAAGGCTAATCATCATTTCAAGTAGAATCTGGCATATTTACTCCTAATGTGATTCTGGCTGAAATCTTATGACCCAGGTCTGACAGCAATGCCTACATCTCTTTTGTTTAGCATTTAGTGCCTTGCATATTTAAGACAAGGACACTGCTTCTTTTTGGCAGCTTCTTTCCCAGGGCTGAAGTCCAGGTCCTGAACTCAAGCTAAGATCTTCCCACTCAATTTTATGAACGCCTTAACTGTCTGCCTCTCTGGATTAGGTCCTGCTGTGGACACAGTATCGTGAAATGGTTGAGTGTGGCTACTGCATCAGCTTAACGTTGGTTCAAATCCTGGCCACACCCCTTAGAAACAATGTCACTTTGGGCAAGTTAATTATACTATCTGAAACTCACTTTCTTTGTTGGTAAAGTGGGGATGTTAAAATTTTGTAGCATTTTAAACAAGATTAAATAAGATAACGTAAGTACTTAGCACAGGGCCAAGTTCTTAATAAATGTTAGTGCTCCCATGTCCAGTTAGATGATCAGCATCCTCTTCTGATGGTTAGCCCACCTCGTCATCTCATATTGGACCTCCTTGTGTTCTACCTGCTACCCATTGCCTCTCTCCCTTCCTTTTTTTTTTTTTTGGCAGTCTTGCTCTGTCTGTCACCCTGGCTGGAGTGCAGTGGTGTGATTTCAGCTCACTGCAACCTCCACCTCCCAGGTTCAAGTGATTCTCCTGCCTCAGCCTCCCAAGTAGCTGGGATTACAGGTGCCCACCACCACACCCGACTAATTTTTGTATTTTTAGTAGAGACAGGGTTTCACCACGTTGGCCAGGCTGGTCTCCAACTTCTGACCTCAGGTGATCCGACCGCCTTGGCCTCAAAAAGTGCTGGGATTACAGATGTGAGCCACCGCGCCTGGCCTGCCCTACCTTTCTGACATCAACTTCTACCCCCTGTGTAGATGATCTTCCAACTATCTGCAGCTAGATCTATTCTCCCTAGTACCTGCTTTACTGCTATGGATATGTCTTTTTATGATAGGACAGTCATCTCTGAGATCTACCAGATGATCAAAGCAGTCTGGACAATAATACATGCAAAGCATCCAGAAAATGTTCTTAAAGTTTCTGCAAAGAACAGATTCCTATCGTGGAGAGAGGATGCCTCTGTGGAACTGTATCCTCAGTTATGTATAAGCCATCAGCTTACATTTTGAAGGAGTGTTATTTTATTTGCATATTAAAGACTTTCAAAAAATGAAAAAGTCAGATTTCTCAGTATGTATAGAAAATACAATGGGTATGGGGTTCTCAAAGTTGATTGTGTTATTAGGGAATAAACAATATAGCACTCCTTAAATGTAAAAAATTTTTAATCTTTGGGACTATTAATATCTGAGTTTTTTTCTCAGTCAGATTCACAATGATTTATAAATCTACTGATTATTTCTGGGGAATAATGTTCTGATTTGAAAATATGTAAGAAAAAATCAGAACTATTTATGACTTACATAAAGTATTTTCACCTTCTGTCTGAAGTTTCCAATTTTGCTATTATTCTATGTTGTTCAATAAATCACTAATTATGTAAATCATACTTTTAATAAAATGAAGATGAACATAACATTTAAGACTTCTGCTCAAGGCATCTGGTAAGAAACAAAGATTCAGAAACAACTAACATTTGTTGTGCTCTGAGTACTAGATTCTTGACACATGTTCTTCTCTCTTAAGCCTGTCAAATAATCTTATGATGTAGGAATTGCCAATTTACAAATAAGGAAACAGTGCTAAAAATTAATTCACCAGTTCAAGGAAACAGCTAGTAAACCAAGCTGAGGCACAGAGTCCAGGCCTTTTCCCCTCCACCAGGTTGTCTCCAAATATTTCCTTTTCTGTCTCCTTTATTAATTTACCTTTTCATAATATCATTTTCTTACAGCAGGAAAACAACCTTCTCTTCCTTTTCCTTGTACTGGGAATCTGAAGGTGTGGATAAATTTATGTGGATGTTTGTTTGGGCTTCTTTATAAATATTATTTCTACTGATAACACAATAATCTGATTAATTTTTCTACCACAGTGTCTCAAATCTAGAAGACTTTTAAACATGTCAAGATTTCTAAAATCAGTGCATGTATTACAATTGATCTATCATAGTGCACCTCCCCACCCCCTAAAAGGATGTTAGCAAATCTGTGGTGGAACTTACAATCAAGGGACACAAAATAAGATTATTTGCAACTGCACTTAGGTTACTGACTGCTGTCAGAGAGACCCACAGGCTTGGGCTCAGAGGACCCTAGCAAATATCACTGGTAAATCCTGCCTAAGGATGGGAAATGGGGCAATGTGAAGATAAATGGTTACAGAGCCACTCTGCAGAAGGGTAGCACTGGCAGACCTCTAGTTATCAGCTTGTACAAGGCACAGTCCACAGTTTCATTCCAATGTCTTAATAAGTATTTACTAACTCACAATGTGTACATCTTATGAACAATCCATTTCCATAAAGTATATGAACCCCCAGTTGCCAGACAACAGGGTACTTCATATCATTTAACATAAACAAGTCCATCAGGCTGCCAAATCATCTTGCTGGATTAGAAAGGGTTTCCCCATGGAGTTTGGCAAGCCATGTCTTTTCAGTGCATGTTTTTGATGGGAATGGCTTCTCTTCTCCCCTGCTCCTTGCCATGTGAAGCCCCTAATATGACACAGATTCAAGGAACTTTTCATTCTCATTCAATGAAAGTACATGGAACTCCTGCTTTTTGGTTAGTTTCCATGGATAAGAGGATGAATGAGACTTAAGAGGTATAAGCTTACATCTAAATCTCCCCAGAAGCCAGCGTATTAAGAATGGTTGATTCACTGCAACTTTGTAGGCAGGTCCCACTTCTGAAGTGTGGTGGGCAAAATGATCTATAATTGAAAAGGAACAACTAGATGCTGTCATCCTATTTTGGTCTCAAGTGGTAAGAAACTCCACCCAGAATGAAACCTTCTCTAGACCAGCAAAGATCTCTTGCACTGGGGAAATATAGCTTTGCTTAAGGAAAAAGGAAAGCCTGCATTTATAGAGCAGCGTAAAATTACCATGTACAAACTTCCAAACTATCCCAACACGCAGGGTCATGGGTGGGGTAAGTCCTTCTTCCTGATGTGGAAGTTGAATTAAGTTGAATTTTCATATTCTCAGTATTCCTTGTCAATGTCATTTGGCTCAAAAAATTCATCATGTGTCTGTCATTATTATACAACGCTTATCTCCAAAAAGAAAAATTTCTTTTCAAATTCATTTATAAGAAAAAATTTGCTTCTTTCACAAATAAAGACAGAGCTTTGCCAACAACTGCAGAACCTCCAGAGAACTTTAATATGGTGAAGCTGGATGAGACCTTGATGTCTAATAAAGGGATCTTGATGCCAGGGCATATTTTTTTTTCTTTAGTGCCACTTAGGATAGACATGGAAAACAACAGTGAGGCCCAGGGAGACACTCTGAATAGAGTGTCACTATTGATTAGCAATATCTGCCTGGTCCTAGGAGAAGACCACATCATGACCGACTTCTTCCTTCCTAGTTGACTCAGAAACTCCTCCCATATCTGGGGTGGTTTGGCTTTTTGGGAGTGAGGGGAATTTCTACAGAAAGATTGTGACATTTTTTATCTCAGAGGTGGCCCATTTATAAAATCGCATGGGAGCAGCATCAACATCTTGATCTTGAAATATTCTTTTCCTCTGGATTCCTTGATCCCCCTTTAATAGTTTTGCTCCTCCTTCTACCTGCTACTCCTCTGCCTTCTCATGATATTCTCTACCTTTGTTAGTCTCTTACTTGTTAGTATGTCACTGGGTCTGGGTCTAGCTTCTCTACTTTGATGGCTCTTTCTCACCGTAGCAGTAACTGCTAATTGCCTCCCTAAAACCCATTCTCTCCTGCTTCCTCATTACAGAACCCCAGTTTCACTGGGGCTGGCAATGTGCCCAGCCAAGAGAATGACAATGCCGTACGGTCTTTGCATTTGGGGTGGCTAGTGTCTTAGTTCTAGATGGAGAAAGTTGTTGAATGGGGCTTTCAAGAAAGCTCCTCAAGGATGGGGCTGACTCAGCTAGTATGTTTCTTTTCTCCTTTCCCTTCCTCCCTCTTTCTGTCTGAAGTGTGCATGCAATGGGCTGGAGTTGCAATGGCCACCTTAAGGTCAGGAGTGACTAGGTTGAACAATTCATCTTAGTTAGCCTGGGCCTTTCTTGGTTTTAAAATTCAAAGTTCTAGTCTGGTGTGGTGGCTCACGCCAGTAATCCCAGCACTTTGGAAGGCAGATGTGAGAGAATCGTTTGGGCCTAAGAGTTCAAGACCAGCCTGGGCAACCTGGCAAAACCCCGTCTCTACAGAAAACAGAAAAATTAGCCAGGCATGGCACCTGTAATCCCAGCTACTCAGTGGCTGATGTGGGAGAATAACCTGAGCCTAGAGAGGTCAAGGCTGCAGAAAGCTGTGACTGTGCCAGTGCAGTCCAACCCAGGCTACAGAGCAAGACCGTGTCTCAAAAAAAAAAAAAAAAAATTAATTAAATGTAAAGTCCTGTGTTCTGGGAACAGGACATGTTTTCCAGGGAAACTGACAGCATTGTTCACCCTAGCAGGCAACCCTGAAAATGGACACTACCACTGTGGGTGACGTGTAAAAACAGCAGGAGCTGGGTTTCTGATCACATTGTTTCTTAGCCTAAAACACCTGAGGAGGGTCTCCATTTCCTCAATTTATATGGCCTTGTGTTCTGGCTCACATATTTAACCACACCCTTTCTGCAGCCTACATGGCAGTTATGTAATTTCTTTTAGTTCCTTTAAGCTAAGGTGCCAGGCTCTTTATTGCTTCAGGCCTTCCCACATGCTGTTTCCTTTATCTAGGATACCCTCTTTCATATCCCTTCCCTCATACATTCCATACCACTACTGCTCACTTCCTTTTTAGCTTACTCTGTACTTTATTATGGTCTCAGCTTAACAGATCTACCACATAAAATTGTGCAATGTGCAACCTACACAACTGTACCTGGTGGACCTATTTAGATACTACTTTTACCAGGCAGCCTTTGCTAATCTCTATCGCCAAAAATGGTTAGATGTCTTACTAAAGTCTTTTTTACTATCAGCATTGTAACTTTAATTTTTATTTGTCTGACTACTTGTCTGTATTCCTCATTAGGATTTTAAGCATATAGGAGTACATGCCATATCTGCCTGTCTCCTAGTAGGTGCTTTCTATATTTTTAAATAAATGGGTAAACTCTTTCCTGATGGTAGGCTTGTTTTATCATGTTTATATATAAAGTTACATTTAAACTCTTTTCTATTATGGAGATCTCCTATTAGGTTTGAATTTCATGCCAATTACTCAATTTACTGTTATTCAAGCAAATATAATATTTAATGAGAGCTGTAACTTTGTTGGCAGCTCAACTCCATGCTTATTATTTTCACATACACCTCCACTGTTATATTTTCTGAAACACAAATTCTCATTATGTCAGGACATACAAAGGCTGGCTGAAATGCACAATTCTCTGCCTTTCTGGAATGCACAGATTGTGGGAAGCATTCAGAAAATGTTTCAGTGTGTGACATTTCTAGATTAAAGAGAGCTATAGTTTTATCAGCCTCAAATTTTGAGGAGTCCCAAAGTGCAGAGATCAGCAATACATGAAGAAGTGATGAGGTCAGCATTGCTTAGCTGTCTTGAATGCCATTTTGGTTCTCCCTGACAACGGGGAAATTATCCTCATATCATAGCTAACACTGCAAAAGTAGTCTTAAAAGATTACGAAGCATTAAGCCTGGCAAAAGCAAAACAAATGCCAGGAGGCCATCTCCAGTGTAAACAATCTGTCAACATTTGAAACCACAACCACAGATGTTTGTTCCACCCTTTGTCATAGGGTCTGGGAAGGGTGTAGCTTTAAACCCTGCAGACCCAAGTGGCAGTTTTAGAAGAGAAGTTTACCTTAGCAACTACCAACAGAAAACCAAGTGATGAACCCACAATGAAAGGTCACAGAACATTTGGAAAGGGAGCTTCACTTTACATGGTATTTAATGAAGGATCAAAATATAAGAAAAGGCTGCATTACGCAATAGACAGTGTTTGTTCTGTCAAAGATCAGTCCTTAGAACACATTTTCCACGACATCATTTGTCAGGTAGGTAAGATATTCCTTCTAAACATAGAAATGTCCTTGTATTCAAAATAAATGTGGATGGTGATGACATCAGAAGAGAATAAGTAACTGAATTCACCCTGCAAGTTCCCCAGGTGTACCTGGTATGAAAAAGGTATTCTCCTTCCATAAAATATATGTTCATTCACAAGACAAAAGATGCTAACTATCTTACCAGTTTTGCTAAGAAAACCGCCGTCAGCAAGGCTGAATATTTTTTTCTCATGTATTGTTTAAGGCAATTCTGTCAAACAAAAGAATTATATAACTTTCAGCTTCATTTAAAAAAGAAGAAAATAGGAATGCCTATGAAAATGTCACTATAGTACAGGTAAATATATACACATGTGTGTATGTACGTATAGATACACATCTATATTTGCTTTGATTTGGACTTTCACATTTTAAGTTCTGGATTTTATGTCTATTATAAAGAATAAAAGCAAGTAGAAACAAGAATATTCCATTGAAAAAGAAAATGTAGCTGTAGAGGTAAACACATTTCATTTCATTGCATTATAGAGAAGATCGGACTTACAATGGTGGGAGCGTCATATTAGAAATAAGAGTTTAAATGAAGGTAAGCCTCATGATATCTGTAAAATGAGCAATCTGATCTAGACTCATGAATATACATGTTTTTCTCCAGACATAAATGAATACAGAAATCCACCTATTAATGGAACAAAGAAGAGTGGGTGTGATCACCAGGTAGGCCAAATAAGAGTTATACAGCCATTTGTTGTACAGGACAATTTTGCCTATTAAGTCTATTTCCTCTCCACCAACCTGCCTTCCACGAGCCCCTGAAGCTTGATGTCTGAACAGGGATGGTTTGGAAACCCTTGCTTAGACAATCTTGGGTCTTCTCAAATACTGCAGTCGAATACCACATCCTGTCTTCTCTAAACCCAATTCCCGCTCCTTCCATTTGTTTTTTACCAGTTTGCAGATCTGGCTTGTGTATTCACTCTACATGTCTATGTAAGTAACCACATTTGCACTGGCTGAGAATTCATCACTTGCAAAATAGTCTTTATTGAGTTCAAGAGCCAACATGCTCTATGCTCCTTCTAATCCAGATGTTCTCAACCTTGGCTGGACATGGAATCGCTGCGGGAGGCCTTGGTCTGCAATAAAGCCTAGACACCTTCCCAGGTGATTCTAATAGTCAAGCCAGGTTTGAGAAGTACTCTTCTTATCTGCTTATTCTCCTCCTCCTATTTTAACGTAGCTGGATCTCAGCCAGACCAAACATTCAATGATGGCAGGCTTGTGTCTATTTTACTCAGCTCTTTACCTGTAACGCTGGGTAACATAATAGGTGTTAAATAAATACATGCCAAAGGAATTAAGCAGTCTACCCTGCTAGTCATTTAACTGAGGTAAAGATGTTTTAAAATAAAGGCAATAAATTTAAGTCCAAGAACAATAAACACTGAAAATGAGGTCCCCATTAATATATTTTAGAAATCTTCCTTAAATAAGAAAGATAAATGTATGATTACATGCCTAAGGCTTAAAAGAAATAAATCACAGTAAAGTTGGGAGAAAACAAGGCAGTGGGTTTCAGTAAGTTGGTTGCCATGGAGACTAGGGTTTTGAGGACAGTATGACTGACAGCAACTGTGTTCATTCCTGACCATTTTAGAGCACTTAGCTATTCACAAAGCACTGGGGCATAATTAAGCCTTGTAGCAACCCCATGATATGGCTGGATAGTTATCATCCTTCATTTTCCAAATCAGGAGAGCCTAGCTTAGAGAGTATTTGCTGCCTAACAAGCTGCCAGATTCCGAATCCCACTCGGATTGCAAAATTAAGCAATTAAAAATACATAAATATCTTCCAAATATCACCAGGGACATATTTTTACTTCATTTTTACCTGAGATTCAAATGCAATAGTGCATCCTGCAACCTCAGGTTCCAGGCCAGTTATTTTTCTGTGAAAACAGTATTTTAGATTCAAAAGTCACGATGGACCCTCTTGGATTAAATGGGCTGCACTGTGGCTCCTGTCTTCTCTGTGGACTCTCAGATTAGGTTTTTCTTAAGGCTCTGCACATGTCCAGCTCTTGGCCTTTGACTTACTCCAGCACAGCAGTGGGCTGAGCCAAGGGAGAAAAGCAGGTGGCAAAAAACCACATAAATGATGTGGAGAGTGTTCTAGGGCCAACTATCCACGTGGACTCAGTGGGTTTTTTTTTTTTAATTTTTAGTAAGTAACACAGAATGATACATAATTTGAAGATATAAGAAACTAAAGGGAAGCGTCCCTCTCACCCTCAGTTTCTGGGACATCCTGCCAGGGATATTTCATTCATATATAAAGACACAAAAACTTATCTTTAGATATAGCCTTTTAATTTTTCTACAAATGATTAACATACTATATATCCTTCTGTGCCATGCTTTTATTCACTGAATGTATCTTGGAGATGGTTATATTATCTAACTGTTTCTCTAGCTAAAGCTTCCTCTTATCTTTAACTGCTGAATAGCATAGCTTTCCATTGTATAAATGTACTATAATTTAATTGGTGCCCTCAAGATGAATATTTTTCTAATCTTTAGCTATTAAAAGCAAGGTGGTGATAAATCTTGTATTTAGGACTAAGTACAGATTTCTGAGTATAGCCACAGAAGAAGACCCTCGAAAGGGAACTGCCGAGTTAAAGGAAATGTGCATTTATACTTTGGTTAAATATTGCCACATTTTCCTCTTGAAGCTATGCCAATTTATATTGCTAGCAACAATGTAATAGAGCATTTTCCCCATCCTCATCAATATAGTGTATGCTACTAAACTTTTTGATACTTGAACAATTTGATAGATTAAAAAATGGTATCTCACTGCCATTGTAATTTGAGTTTCTCTCACTATGAGTTAAGATGAACATTTTTTCTTTTTGAGACAGAGTCTTGCTCTGTTGCCCAGGCTGGAGTGCAGTGGTGTGATCATGGCTTATGGCAGCCCTGAATTCCTGGGTTCAAGCGATCCTCCAGCCATAGCCTTCCAAGTAGCTGAAGCTGCAGGCATGAACCACCACACCTGGCCAATTTTTTAACTTTATGTACAGATGGGGTCTCACTGTGTTGCCCAGGCTGGTCTTCAACTGCTGGCCTCAGGTGGTCCTCCTGCCTCAGCTTCTCAAAGTGTTGGATTAACAGGTGTGAGCCACCATGCCCAGCTGACATATTTTTACATGTTTAAAAGCTACTGATTTTTTTTTATGTGTGACATTCTTGGCCTATTTTTTTAATTGGGTTGTTGGGCTTTCGTTACTGATTTACAGACATTCTTTATGTATTAAGAAAATTAACTGGATATCTGTCATGTATGTCGTCATGTTTCTCCAGTTCATTTGTCCTTTGATTTATAATCATTTCAATACAGAACTTAACGAGTTTTGAAAACATCTATTTACATAAGACATATCTAGGTTAAAAAGGGATCATTTTCAACAGCACACGTGATTATCTCGACAACTATAACAGCTGTCATTTGCAGGAGTACTTCTTATGGGTCAAGTCACATGCTAATCACGAAATACCGATCTATTTAAATAGTCACCACAGTCCTATGAGAAATGTACAATTGGGTCATTATGCCAATGGTTTCTAACATTTATTTGGACCTAAAGCTAGCCTGAAATAAAATTACTAAACCATGTGGAGTCTGTCTGTGGTGTCTTCACAACTTTTCCATCCAGCTTCTCTCCTCATCACAGCATTTCTTCACTCTTTTCCCTTCCCCTCTCTACCCAGAGTCCCCACTCCCCTCCCCTCATAGCTTGTATACATTCTGAGGAAAAGCCTATTTATAATTCCCTAGATTTTCCTGCTAGCTCTCAGCTATTCCTTACTATGGTGTACACTGAACAGCATCCCCAAACTTGCAGAGCACAAAAGTAATTTTTAAGATGCAAAAAATTTCAAACAGGCATAAAGTTAGAGCTATGATAATTTATTGATATAAGGGGCAGGGGATTATTTGCAGAAATGGATGGCATATGAAGCTTCATATTCAGAAACCTCATGTCCAGCCCTGTCTAGACTATGAAGAGCATTGAAAGTCCCCTCTGGAATTTGAAGCACTGAGAATTCTAGAGAACAAGTGCCTAGGATTTGGAGTCAGAAGATGCTGTCCTGGTTTATCCTCTCTGTTAACCATGAGTCCTAGGGTACTGGTGTAGAAAGAGTCTGGATTTTAGAATCAGGGTGTTCTTACCCAGAATAACAGCCAATCAGTGCATGATTTCAGAAAATGTAATTAACCTCCTCCAAGACTTAGTTTCTCAGGTACAAAATGGAGCTGATATGATGAACCTCACAGAGATGTTTGTGAAAATTTAATATCATGCATGGAAAGTGTCCAGCACAGTTCCTGGAGTAGTATACATTTTCAATAAAGCATAGTCTCAGATTTTACATCTGTCAAATAGTTGTAATACTATGCTATTAAAAAAGTTTATATTTGAGTTGTAAACAGCAGCTTCCTCAAATTGGTTTTGCCATATCTGTGCACAAGTGGTTCTATTATTACTTAATGTTTTTCTTTAACTGTACTCATCTTTGAAAAATACAGCATTTATTTTAGTCGGTTTCATGAAAATTAGCATATTATCCATAGAACTTGGGAGCTGCTGTACTGGCGAATCTAGTATGTTTAAAAATAAATACATAATTATTAAAATAGAAAACTATGGCCATGTGCCCTTGAAATAATCTCATGAACCACCATTGTATGCATACTACCTTTTGGAAAACACTCATTTACATGAAAGTTTGTTATTATCATATTTTCAACCTTTCCTTTTCAGGACTTGGAAGCGAAGGCCCAGAGAGGATGAGAAACTTGATCAAAGTCAACCAGACAACACAGAATTGAGAAAAGTACCTGGACCTCTAGGCCCATGTTTCCACCAGCCAGCCTCCTAAAATACCTCTAGTTGAAGCCAAGGTTAGAATCCTTCTACAAAACTACAGGATTAAAATGGTGATTTTTCTGAAGCAACCTTGTCTTTCTCCCATTTTCTTCTCTTTCTTCACCTAGGAGATCTAAAAGGCAGGCTTTTCTTCCCAGAACATGCCTGACAGTGCATACCTGAGATGACCCAACTATAAGTCTTTCTTGGTTTAACGGTAGGTGCCCAGGGGCAAATGGAATGGAACAGAGGAAGGCAGAGAGATTTGGGGTTGTCAACACCATATCCAGTTTGGAGACTTCTCTAAAAGTTGTCTGATCTTGTTTTACTCTCCCAACCAAACACTGCCAAGTGTATTAAGCTTTCTGGATGTTTCTACCCATTGCCTCAAAAAATGAAGGTATGTCTAAATTCTATGCCTTTTTTAAAAATCAAGAAATTCTTAAATACTCCCTAATTGAGAAATAATAAAATTTTAAAGTCCATAATAGAGAGCAGTTTGGGGACCTACAGAAGTAGCAACAGTTCAGGCAGCTCTACGATGAGTCCTCCTGCCTTTGTTTCTAAGTATCAACCTCAAAAACCAACTAAGAGTTGAGGATGTTGCAGTAGATTCATGTTGTCTGTGCCTTCTCAGCATCCATCCCCCCACATTTCTGGTTAACATTACCTAGATTTTTCTTTGGAAAATCTACCCTTCCTTATTTTTAGTTCAAATGATTTGAATGGGGCTGACCCCAACCCTTAACCCCCTTTCCAGGGTTGGCTACATGACCCAGGCTTGACCAATCAGATCATTCAAACCCTTTGCCATAGTGATTGGTCCAGGGATACATGCATGAGCCAACTCAGGTAAATGAGCTCAATTATGAGAATTTTGTTAGTGCAATTGGGAAAGAGAAGTTTTCTATGAGAACTATCAGCTGTAAGAATGTTGGATGCTTCCATCTGCTGGTGTCCATGAAGAAGGGCCCCTGAAAAGCCGCCAGTACAACAACACAGAGCTAAGACATATAAAGAGATGGAGATTAAATTGAATGACACTTTTAAGCCCTTAGATGCCCTAAGCCAGATATCCCTGAACTTTTAATTTATATTAGTTGATAAAATCCTTCTTTAGCTTAAGCCAATTTGAATCAGAGTATTTTTCACTTCAGGGCCAAAAGAGCTCTGTCAATACAGAAGTCTGAGTGAGTGGATGACATGCTGGTTTCAACCATGAGGAAACAGGGAAAGGGAAAGAAAGAGGCAGGGATTGTAAAGAGGACAGTAGAAGGTGGTCAGGAGACCAGTTTTTAGACTCAACTTTGTCCCTACTGTGTGGCCTTGAAAAGTAAGTTAACCTCTCCAAGCCTCAGTTTTCCCAACTGGAAAAAAAGGAAGTGGAAAATCAGTAGTTCTCAGAAAGAACTCTGTGGCAACATGAGGGTAATGGGGATTCAGAGTTCCAGAATTGCATTGTGAGGGACTAGCTCTCCTCTTATCTATATCATACACCAGTCTTTCTAGTAAGGTTTTGTTGGAAGAATGGGTCTCACTGTTAAATGGATTAGTTGACCATTTCAGTTCTATTTATATTAAAGTCTAAACTGAATCAAGGTTCAGCTGGAGTCCAGTAAGAATATACTGCCTGAGTTATTTTCTACTCTATGTTAGGAGTTGGCCAGAAGCCAAGGTCAAGAACTCAATCCCTAGAGGGTTTATTAGCTTTCTGTAGACATAAAAAATTGTTAATGACATAATCTGCATTCCCAATCTTGAGAACTGTTTTAGAGATGTGGGTCACTGGTCACACAAGGGGCTGGGAAAAGAAATGTGGATGATTCCAAATAGTCATTAGCTCTGCCTTAAATGCCAATAAAACATCACTGCTAATTCTCAAGGCAGGCAACCTCTTCATGGCTAGAAAATATAGGGTGGTGTGCTTGGATGCTTTTGTTTCTTCTCAAGACAGTGTAGAAAAATCTGAGAAAACAACGAGCAGTTGTTTCACAATTAACTTCACAACACCTGCTGTATATCCACAGTACTCTAAATTAATATGGATTTACTTTTCTTTATAAAGACAACATATACATTGCAGTGGAAATCAGATGGGAGGATAATTTTTATGAAAGTTTATAACAGTATTTTTATGGAAACATAAATGATCATGATTACATTAAAATATATTAACTTCAAGGCAAGTTCTGCCACTGTATGCAAATTCAAAGTGTTTCAAATCTTTAAAAAGTGCATCTTAACAAATAAATCCTAGCACCAATTGCCAGAATGTGTTGTCCACCACTATAGTCAAAACAATTTTCTTTGCTTTATTTCGACTATAAATTGTAAATGGAACTAATGTCTTTATAACAAATGTGTGCTCCAATAATATTTATCTTGTCAACAGTAGCTGATACATAATTTACTATAACAAACATGTTGAAAGATAATAAACTAAAAATAAACTATTTTTCCTTCTAGTCACTGTATAACTAGGTGCTTTCTCATTAGAAAGCTATTTTTTCAAAAGTATATATAACATAGGTAATATATATAAATAAAAAAAAGTTGTAAATTTCTTGAGGTGTAATTTCTCTTGTTGATTAACTTCTGATCTCTCTCACTTTGCTTACATGTGCCATAGATACACAAAAACCAGATAGGGGGCAGGGTGATCAATCTTAGGAGAGGGCAATGGTTAAGTCAGAGTAGGCAGAGTCAAGACAAGAGGCAGGCAAAGGGTTAGTTGAGGGCAAGTTATGAATGCCTCAGAACACATCTTAGGATTTGAAAACAAGCATGAAAAACACAGATGGCTTCAGGATTAGACAAAGTCAGGAGGACAAGGCTAAGCTAGGCAGGGGTATATGTCAACGCTGGGAAAAGAGATTCAGTTCTACCAGACGACAAGGAGTTTCAGACAGCACCTTGGATAGCTCCCTGGGCAAGAGGTACTTTGACAAAACTAAGACCCTAAGAAGTGAAGAATCTAATCTAAGCTCCAGACTTCCCAGTTGGCACCATCCCTTGATGGAATGAACTTGGTCCTGGAAGCCAAGGGGAACAAGTTACAAGCATTCACTGGAGGACTTTAAACTCTAGGGATGATGTCTATGCCCCATGGTAAAAGGCTCTTCATTGATGATGGTAATACTGAGGGGAAGCGTTATTGTCTTCCCAAACTTCAGACAATTTGTTTTGCAAATGCCTTATCCCATCTAATTTTGGAACAGAAGACCATTCTACGACTAGCATTGCTGTGAATGACAAGGGGGCCCTGTAGTGCAGCTTTAATGTGTTCATGTTTACCCTTGATTTCTTATTGCCCATTTTGGGTACTTACATTTACAGATTAAAGGAAGCATGATATTATAAATTATGTATCTGTTAGATGTAATAAAATTCTATATTAAAACAAGTTAAATTTTCCCCATCACTGCAATTTCAGATGTAGTAAAGTTCATGATTTAAAAAAATCCCTGGGTTTGACTTTCATTCAGGCAGCTGTTCCCAGACTTTTCCCCTTTCTGGCCAAGTCCTATTACCAGCGGAGAAAAGGTGCCTTCAGTTGACTCCTCCTTAGTAAAGCCTAACGACTCAACTTCAAAAACATGTATCTCAACATTCTTTGGTTGTATTTGCCTTATGGTGTCAGTGAATCATAATAACTGGGAAGCCAAGCCCACTCCAAATGGCTTATTCACTGAGTTGAAAACACAACATTTAGATTATTAATGAAGTTAATTAAATATTTGTATAAATTAACCTAGGAAAGGTATCAGGCCGAAGGAAGAAAATGAAGACACTGTAAGCAGAGTAAAGGTATTGCAGGAGGTGAGGTGGGAACAGAGAACCATTGGGGATATCTATCTATCTAATGAGATATCACTATCTAATAAGTGATTATGGCTATATGGAGCCCATGGCATGATGACGTGGAACGAGCTCTGAGTTAATTCATTCTATAATATTTGTTGAGGATCTACTCTGTATCAGGTCCTATTCTAGTCCCTGGAGATAGAGCTGTAAACAAAACAGATTTTCAGGGCATTAGTTATTCTTTTCTGGCAATCTTAAGTCAGGTCACCTTGAGTGAGAGCTGTCTGGGTGATAATTCTTCAGATTCTATGGCAAAGATATAACATAAGGAGGTAGCTAAATAGGAGGACAGACCTGGAAGTGGATACATGGAAGACCTGAGTGAGAGATTTAAGGGTTATGAGTTCCCCATCTCACAAAAACCTCACAGTATATACTTTGAGAAGTCAGGTGACTGGAAGAAGGTTCCAACATATTTTTCAAGCCAAGGAGGAGTTGACATATTAGAAAACACATAGGTGATACTTAGTTGGGTTTCTTTGCATGGCTTCAAGATCACAAAATATTAACATTGGAAAAGACTCGGAAAGTCACTGAGGCCAACTAATCCCCTCTCTCAATTATTCTCAAAACTCTTAGCTAATTAGTGGTAAAGCCAGGACGTGCTCATCTTTATTGAAATGGAATCAAGATGTTTCTCTGTGTCCTTCTCACATTTCACTGCGTCTGGCTAAAGAATCTCCTTGATAATAGCAAATTGAACACACAGTAGTAAATATAAACTTAAAGTACTACAGGGCATTCAGTTTTGATTTTTCCTTGGGCCCCTGATAGGCTAGGCTTTGGCTTGGGATAAAAGGTATTTAAAAAGAGAGAGAAATCACGCATAAGCATGCAAAGAGGAACACAGCCAAGGCAACGGAATGCAAAGCCTGACCTGGAGCTCTCTGGCTTCTTTCAGTGAAAAGTACCATTCTTGTCTTCAGTTACAACTCCCTTCTGGCATGTGACTTATTGCTTTTATACAGAATCGACTGTCATAAGTGGTGGGTTGAAAGGACTTGCTTTGGCTTAGCAGACATATTATATTCGTGCAGAAAAATTTCACTGAACTATGAATCCTTTTATTGCTTTAGCTATAGAATGAACAATGCTTTTTTCAAAAAAGCAACTAATATATAAACTATTTTCCAACACTCCAGTACAAAACAAATATAACTTTAAAAATGAAAATGAGAAAGTCCCATACATATACACTTTAAAGTGAAAATACCGATTTATTACAGTATTGCTAAACCATCAGTGGTACAATATAAATATAAAAAGTGAAGGGAGGGCCACAGTGGACAAACTACCCATTCATATCTGAATATAAGACATTAGCAGCCACTGCTCCCTTCCACAGTTTTCAAAAACTGGCCAGGTTGGCTATTGTGGATTCTGGTTTTACTTATAAAATAAAATGTCCTATGATTCCTTTTTGTTATTTCCATCTTTAGCAGGAGATGCTAGGAGCTTAACATGCTTTGAAATTTTACTGATGATAGGTAGTGTCTTCTAGAATATTTCCATTGTATCTTAAATTTTTAAAAACATTTTTAACATTCCTAATGTAGTGGGGGAGAGGCATTTATTAGAAAGTTCTGACTTGCAGGTGGCATTGTATTATGCACCAAGAGTGAACGAGGTGGAGGAAGCTGCTCCTTAAGCTTGCAGGTCTGAAAGAACAGGGAATTGCCTCTCGTCAAAGGAAAGTAACTTCCATGATTGGCACTTTTCTCTCATCAGCCCTCCAACAGTAATTATGCCAGAAACAGCCCCAAACCTGGGCTATCACTTGTAGTAGTCTCTCTGGACACAAGGCTGCAATCACGCCTGACTTTCCTTTCAGATAAAAAGAAGCCCAGCCACTTCTTTAAATTATCAGATTATAAGGCAGAGAATATATATATATATTAAAAAATACCCTAATAGTCTTGCAGAGGTTAGAAGACAGTAGCACTTCACACTAGAAATACGTGAGTAAAAGCATAAAAAAACTAGTGACATTAAATGAAAGACCATCCTTTTGTTCACTTTTTAAATATGTGAATTACAGACTTACTTCCAAGGGGAAATTATAGTAGACTGAAGCTTGGCTTTTGAAAACAGCTTTTTTAAAAGAATTTTTTTACCTAATGAATTTTACATTTCCAGAACAACAGCTATAATTCATAGAGATTTCCATAGTTTACATAAGGGCTGCTACCCATACCATCTTATTTGAGCTTTCCAGCAATCATTTAAGAGGATATTATTATTCCTTTTTCTCTATATCATTGATTGATTGATCGTAGAGATAGGGTCTTGCTATGTTGCCCAGGCTGGTTATAAACTCCTGGACTCAGCCAGCCACATTCTCTATATCTTAACACTTCACAGTCTGTATCAAGAGGCAAGATGGAAACGCCTGTAAGTCTTTGTTTCTTCTCTTTTATTTTCCCTGCCCCACAGGCCTAAGCCACACTCATCTCGTGGATGACACTGCAGCTGTGACAGTCTGTTATGTTCAGGCAGGTGTCTTTTATTTTTATTGGAAATGAGATTATCTCATGTAAGAACATCTGGCATAGGCGTAGTAGGTGACAAGGTAAGAATTAGGTGATCTGACTGTAATTGGTTAGCTTCCTTAGCTATTCCCAGGAGGAAGTAATCACCTCAAGGGGCCTCCAAAAGAAAGATCTCTTGAAATGTCTTTCTCTTGGTGGGTTGAGCCTGGGGTTTGCTCATATGATGACTATGGGACCTTCAATTTGCTGAATCTATCCAGAAGCTTCTACACTCTTTGGGAGACTGGTTAAAATCTTGGAGCCACCAACAGAGTCAGAAAGACTGAGAACTTGTAAGGAAGTTTCATTGTTTTTGAAGGGCTTTCAAATTATTCCCAAATTGTATTTGTCAGTTGATTTGTGGAAATGCGTGGTATGTACACACACACAAACCATACTATAGACAGACTCATAATATGAAACATTAAAGTTTTGTTTCTGTTGTTCTGAATATCCTTTGGTGCATGGGGACCTGGCAGGACTATAAAAATAAGGTATAACAAACTCATCCCATGCAAGGGGCAAGGGAGGACAGTGCCTCCCTGGTCATCAATCACAATGACATATTTGAAGCCCAAGTCACCTCTCCACTCACAGATTTGGACACTCCCTCCCACTCCAGAATGGTTCTTGTGGCTTTCCATTGCTCTCAAGCCCAAGATAAACATCCTCAAGATCTGACCTAGCATCTATCACTAGACCAAACCACATTACCTCATTTTCCTGGTCCCTGTGCACTCTCAAATTAAATCTTACTCCTGGCCTGCCCTTCCCCTTCTCTGTCCCAGCAAGCTTTCTCCTTTGCATCAAACAAACATGCGGGAGTTCCTCTTCAGCCAGACTCTCAAAAAACAAAAACAAAAACAAGGTACTTTTCAACCCTATGTAAACCGTTTGGCTCAACATTTATTATAAAGTGCCTACTCTATGCCAGGCAGAAAACAAAAACACATCAAAGGGCTTGGCTCAGTAAGCTAACCATCTACTGTGGAAGTATTATGTTCCCGGGATGCCCGAGTCAGGGCACCTAACCGGACTAGTAACCCCAAATCTCTCTTCATTTGACAGTGGAGGATTTTTAAAAATTAGGTGTTACCACACTGTTTTTCATAAAATAGGAACTGGACCCGTTTTGGAATTAAAACCTTCCTGATCGTTTAGAAACTTTGCAATATTTTCCATTCCTCGATGTTCAGTTTGCATTCAGCCACAAGACGTGGTTTAGGAAGAGCTGCTGGCCGCCAACTCAGAGATTGGCAAGGATACATGGAAACCTAGGAAACTGGCTGTGTAAATAAACAATCCTCCCAAACATGCACACAGCCCAACCGACTACCCCTGCAAACACCACTGCGAGCAAGGCACTTTTTCCTTTTTTTCTTAATAAAGGGCCTGAAGGTAAAAAATAAAAATAAACATTTCCAGCAATAGAAAAATAATAGATTATGATCCATATTACAGACTGTTAGGCAACTCTGCAAAACAATGAGGTAGATCTCTACTGACTTGGAAATGTCCTGTGTATGAAAGTGTGTGTTTATCTGTACACATACATGTGTAGTGCTGCAGCACATAAAAACATGTACACTTTCATAAGCTTTAAAAATAATGTCTCTACATACACACATTGTGGAAAGACGCATGCAGTGCACTGCTTTGGTAACATTAGCTACCTCAAGAAGATGAGATGAGGAAGACTATTAATCTATTAATTAGTCATTTATACCCCGCACTCTGTATTAGTTGAATGGTTATAAAACCATGAATGGTTTGGTCATTTAAAATAACCGTTAGTAAAGCAAAAACAGGAGATGGAGAAAATAATCTCTGCCCTACAAAATGAATGATACGTTTAAAGTGTTACAACATACATAAAGTAAATAAGAATAATATTTTGCAATAACACTTGTAATTATGTAACATCTCACTACCAAGAAGCTCTGTTTGCAGACAAACTTTCATTCAGTTTTAATCGACTGCAGCTGCACATGCTCCCACTCAGCCAGATAAAGGGCAGGTGTGTTTTGCTTATGTTGGGGACAGGCCGAAGGTACACCTGTCAAACAACTTCTGCAAGGTTGAGCAGTGAGCTATGCATCCAAGGCAAGTCCTCTGAAACTCACCCATTCATGTGTCCATGCTGGGTCTCTGGTTTGCAAAGGGCAGATTTATTATGACATCTGAGAATAAACAAGTAGCCATTTTCCTGTCAAAAACCCAGAAGTGGCCATTACATGTGCAGTTTAGAAGCAATTAGTCCGGTGCTCACAAATAACTCATGGAGGCTGACCACAAAGCAAACCCTTTTGGCCTTGATTCATAACCCGCCAGCAGACCACCCACACTGTATGCTCAAGGACCATGTGCACTTATCAACAAAACAATAAGATCTGACAGTCAAGGGCTGATTATGCTCATGGTACTCTGCTGGGTGGCTTGCTCGGTAGGAGAGAATAGTTAATGTCATTCTTACAGCAGTTTATAATGTCATGAATTTATTCCTTGAATAAGCCCTTTGAGAGCTTCTGTGTCTCAACATCAGAAAATCATCCTAGATTTACATTTGTACACAACAATCTAGGCCAGTGAGAGTCATTTTTTTAGGAGCTCTGCTAATAATGCAGGGTAAGTGAGCCAATAGTCATCTAGAGCATCTCATGGCTTCTCCTTGGGGTGGAGGGTCAAGTAAAGCATGGTTTATTACCAATGGGTGTGCATCAGAGGCCAGGAGATGGTGACCCAGCTGGGTGCCTTGACAACAAAACACATCAGCTAGTGGGAGGCTAGAGTGAAGATGAACTGTGAAACATGGCTCCCTCCGTACTAACCCTGAGGTCTTGGGATTCTCAGATGGACAGTTTGAGAAGTAAAGATCAACTGGAGCTGGTCACCTGAAGGAGTCTGGGTTTGCTCTGGGCCATCCAACGTCCCCATTTCCTGAAACAGAATTCCTAAGGGAAGGAGGGTGAGACCTCTGAGTGTGCAAGGCCTGGGGATGAGGATTTTTGTTGGCAGGACATGGAGGCTTGCACGATAGGCTTGACTACTCATTGTTTCTTAATTAACAGCTGAGAAAAGAATTTTCATTGGAGGAATGCAAGTCCTTTAAAATTTTCAGGCCCAGAGTGACATTAAAATGAGATAGCAGTCACAACCTAATCCCAGCTTTGAGCTATGTTTTCAGGTCTTGAAACTGCTTGTTATTACTCAGGTAGCTATAAATTAACCAAATCATGCTACACAAGGTACTAAAACCCACACCGTATATCTTAACAATGTATATAGCCAATCACTAATCAATGTTATTTCTGTAAACCAATGAGAATTCCCAACAAACAACTTTGTATCAGCCCACTCCCTGTCCACTTTCTTCACCTTTAAAAACTTGCTTATAAGAAGGTCAACTGAGTTCATATCCAAGGTTACTTGGGTCTGACTTTTCTGGGTAGCTGTCCTCACTTGGCTCATGAACCATTTAAATTATATTTTGTGCATCAGCCTCTTCATTTTAGGTTGACGTAGCATAAAACAGTATGTGGGCACTTTGAAAAATACCGCTGAAGGCTCCTAAGGTAAAACACGAACACTCTGAAGGAGAGAAACAGGGAGTAAGAGAGAGTTATCAGATTGATTTAGGGGAAGGTATACAGATTAAATGGTGTGTGCTCTTACAGAGTCACCTTGGATATCTGTCCTGCATTCAAGATGATTTTGCAAAAGCAAATGAACGCATAATTGTCATGACCTCACACACTGTGCACTATAACAGTTATTTTTTTCTATTTCCTAATAAAAATTATAAGCTGGGATGAGTAGAGTTGACTTGAGTGTGTAAAGTGAAATCTCTGAAATTAATGAATTGATTCTGCGTTTCAAGGGACACATACACACAAATGAAGTTTTCTCACCTGTGAATGTCAGATACAGTGTTGTAACTTCACTCCTTTTGTTGTTTGGGCTGGGCTCTCATACCAGCCTCCCTCTCCTGGACTGAATTCCTGCTTTGTTTTTTGCAAACAGACCAACACAGTCAAGAATGACTTAGCATTGACATTTCTGGTTCATTGGCTAAGAGAGTCCAAATGGCCTGCACTTTTCAGAACATCCAAAGAGGAAGCAAGGGCCAACGATTCTATTCTCTAAGATGGGCATGTGACACATACAGCGCTAACACGACACTACCATCATCTCAATTTTGCATGAAGGCAGAGTTCAGAAATCATCATTCCGAGTGCCCATTCCATGCATCAGGGAGCTATGCTGTCTAAACGTCAGCCACTAGCTATGTAAATGTGGCTATTTACATGGCAACGAACTGAAGGGAAGTAAAATTAAACATTTCATTTCTCAGTCACACTAGCCACATTTCTACTGCTCAAGAGCCACGTTGGGCCAGTCGCTATTGTATAGAACAGCCCAGGTATCCAACATTTCTATTATCACAAAAAGTTCTATTGGACATCACTGGTGCAACAGACCTTGGATATAACCTTGGGCATAACCTTGGGCCTTTATGATGAGAATCATCCACCAAGATAGAACAATTAAAGTGCCAGCAATTAAAGTACCACGAAGAAGGAAGGTTTCACCTCTGTGATGCATCAGCTACTCCTTCATTCTTTGACGTGATCAATTTATACTTTTTCGGTCTTACCAAAAGCCTGTGAAAACACAGCGTCGAGCCCTCCCCAGATTCTGGAGCCACTGTTAACCATGAGAGAACCTATGAAAATTAATCCAGGCCCCAAACACAGGAAGATGACAGGGTTTTTTATTGTGCTAACAGATCATCTATTATTTATACTACTTCCTGATGCCAGAGTATCTCTTAAGCAAAGAAAAAGCGTGACCTGGCATTTGGGTTTCTCTCCTCTAACTTGTGAAGAATTCTAAGGTCTGCCTTCCTGGGGTTTCACAGCCATATATGACAATCTCCAAGGGAACGCTCTGTGCTGCTTTTGCTCTAACAAACTGCTTTGCTAACCCTGAGCCTTGACACCTAGTTTAATAGGAAAGGCTGAAGGGACTATTTTTAGAGAACAATCTGTTATTGAAACACTCTCATGTTTCCACTCAAGAGTGTAAGTATTCTCTAGAGTACAAAAGAAAACATTCTACCATGAGCAAGTGATCCAAATTCAAGAGAGAGAGAGGCATCGTACAGAGCTGGAAGAAGAGCACCAATCCTCCAAAAGCACTTAAAAGAAAAACTTTGTTCCCAAAACAATCCAGTCTAGGACTGAGGCAGCATCTTTTCCAATTGAAAAGGATGAAGAAGTCAGTGCCATCTCAGAATCATTCTACACTCCAAAGCTACATTTACCATCTCTAAAAGGGATGGAATAAGATGTTTTTCTTTGCCACAAAATTGGTGAACGGGATCCACTGCCTAGGGAAGACAGGCCCCAAGTACCTCCATTAATTTTTTTTTTTTTGAGGCGGAGTCTCACTCTGTTTCCCAGGCTGGAGTGCACTAGTGCGATCTCGGCTCATTGCAACCTCTGCCACCCTGGGTTCAAACTATTCTCCTCTCTCAGCCTCCTGAGTAGCTGGGATTACAGGCGCCCACCACCATGCCTGGCTAATTTTTGTATTTTTAGTAGACATGGGGTTTCGCCACATTGGCCAGGCTGGTCTTGAACTCCTGACCTCAGGTGATCCACCTGCCTTGGCCTCCCAAAGTGCTGGGATTACAGGGGTGAGCCACCATGCATGGTCCCTTCATTAATTTTAGACAGCTGTCAGGGAGCCTTCAATAACCCAGGGCTTAGGAAGAGGGTCCAGAGCTGACTCGACTGCCCAAACCTGCCATCCCAGTCCTGAGACTCAGCATTTTTAACATCAGTGGGCATTTTGGGGAGCGCACTGTTCCTGGTGAGAGAGGATTCTCTTGCTTGTCTGTCCTAAGCACATTGTTACATATCTTATTTTTTTTTCCCTTTGCAATATGTGCTGAAGATTTCCCTCCATCAGTACTTAGTGATTGCCTGCATTCTTCCAGATGGCAGCACAGTGTGCCACTGCATGGATGGACTCAACCTGGTCCCATTTTCTGGACATTTGGGATGCTTACAATATTTCGCTGTTGTCAATAATGCCACTATGAGTAACCTTGTACATGTGCCATTTCATACGCATGTAGGTGTAGTTGTAGGCTAGATTTCTGGAAGTGGGACTGCTGCATCGTAGGGCCAATACATCTGTAATCTTGGTAGATACTGCCATGTTCCCCCTCACTGGGTTGTAAACTATTGCTTTCTTGCCATTGACGTATTAACATGACTGTCTATTTCCTCACTGCTTCCCACACAATCTTCAACCCAGGAAGTTTGTTGTACCTTAAAACTTTTGAATAACATTTCCTAAAATTTCTAAGAATCACCAGGGGGAGTTTGCTTAAATTGAAGATTCTTATAATCCACCCGCAGATATTCTGACCTGGTAGTCTGGCTTAGAAACCAGGAAACTGCATTTTAAACGAATATTTTAGTGATTCCGGTGTAGGTGATTTTATGACCAATGTTTTTATAAGACATTCAGAAGGCTAGAACATCCCTGCCATATCACAGACGTGGGTTTTGCAGGCTGAGCTGCAAAGGCAGTGCTGTGCAGGGGGGTTAGGGCTCTGGATTCGAAATCCTCACTGCCCAGGTTTGAACCCTGGCTTCATTGCTTGCTAGATGTCTTCTCTAGGGCAAATTACTTCATCTCTCTTCGCTGTTTTTCTGTCTGTAAACTAGGGCTAACAGTATTATTGCTTTTTAGGATTCAGTGAGCTAAACGTTGTAAATACTTTCTCCTTGGTAATTATTATTATTATTTTTTTTACATTCTTCAAGGCAGTTTGAACTTGGTAATTATTTTAAAAGTGTTTTCTTATATGGTGGAAACTGCTATGAACCTCAATATCCATTTTCCCCATGTCCCATGGTAGCAGAACTCCTGATATTTGGCTGGACACGTCCAACAGAATAAACACTGTATTTTTCAGCGTTCTTTGCAGTTCTTTGTGGCTGGCCAGTGAGAGAGAGCAAGACAGTCTACATAATTCAAGGGGTCTGTGCAAAAAGAAAATGCAGAGCTCTTTGCTGAAAAAGCAGGAAAAGGATTCTGATAATGGTATTAAATATAAAGCTTTTTCATTTCTTCCAGAATCTCTCTCCTGGCCTGTCATGATTATTTTTATTTGCTATTTTATGTTGCTCCCTCAAGCGCACAGACACTTGTCAGGCAAGTGGAGTCCCTCACTTTGGCAACTCAGTGAAACACAGCCTCTGGGGTTCCCTGTCCTGCCACATGCCAGCCCTGTATTCAGTGCCCTGGTGGAAGGTGGGAAGTCAAGCCAGGCATCTCCTCTTCCTACTGTCTTGCTGCCCCAGCCCCCTGTGGACAGCAACCTTTAAGGGTGCTGCAGCCTCTGCACACTGGGACACGTGAGGCGTCCAGGTGAGAAAGCCACTTACCCTCACGGTGTTACCCACTTTGTTTGCACATGTCCCATTATCCCCTTGGATTTCACTTACAGAACAGACCCAAGCATACACCTAAGAATTTTAAAATAGCTTCACTATCTGCTTTTAACTGCAGCAGTCACATGTCCATGGAACCTTAAAAGTTGCATAAGTTTTATGTGTAACTTTTAGGAAGTGCCCTTAAAAATTATCTTTACCTTCCAGCTTCCTGCCTGAAATACATTCATAATAGATGGAGAATTTGCCACTGCCTGAGACCATGAGGATAAGGGGCACACTTGGGAATGGCTAAGCATGAGTTAGAAGGAGCCTGGATGCCAAACAGCATCTTTTCTTTTAAAGCTACTAAGGCTAGGGTTCTTACCCTGGGTAGATTCCAGAGGTTCATGACATCATACACAGACTATTACATGTCTGTTTTTCTGGGGAGAGAAGCCATGGCTTTCATCAGATTCTCAAAAGGGCCCATGACCCCAAGAGTTTAAGAAACATGGCTGTGAGGACAGAGCTTTGAACAGCTGCAGGCAGAGTTCTCTTTGGCTGTTTACATGTTGAAGTAATCACAGGCACTGTTAAGTTCAATGTAAGATGTAGAAGAGAGCCACATGGCTAAGACACCATCAGGACTGAAATGATGAGAGAAGAGCCTTGTGGCCAGGCCAGGAGAGAAACTCTAATCCCTTCCTTCACAGCATTGGTCTTGGTGAGATGAGATTCATGGTTTATACCAGCACCATCAACCACTTCCACTTCATCACTATTTGAAAATTGCCAGGATCTGTATATGATTCATATTATTTGAAAGCTGCTAGCACACTACCTATAAATCACTGCAGAATAGTAGTTTTTTTTCCAACTAGTCTTTTCAATGTCCTTGGCCAAAAGCCAGAGTTCATGAATCCCTTTAGTAGCTTAAGGAGAGGTATCCAAGCTGCAGAGATCATATTGACATTTCAAGTGACCAACCGGGAATCTGGACAAGATAAAGTGAGTTCACTCCCATAAGAATTTCCTTTTGGGGTGAATCAGCCCCTACACCAACTCTTGGTTTTTTTTGTTTTTAAAACAACTAGGAAACTTTTTTAAAAAATAAATATTCAGTGCTCTTCAGGTACAAGATGTACAAGTACCACAAATTAAAACAAACTTGGCTTATTAGAGCCTTCTTCCTTTTGAACCACATAGTTTCAGATACTTAATCTTGGAAACGCATTTGCAGATATGTAAGCTTTACTAGCACTGCCTATTTGTCATTTCCTTACACAAATCTCTGCTGCATCTTAAATAGAATAGACTGTGTGCAGTGGCTCACACCTCTAATCCCAGCACTGTGGGACGCTGAGGTGGGTGGATCACTTGAGGTCAGGAATTGCGACCAGCCTGGCCAACATGGTGAAACCCTATCTCTACTAAAAATACAAAAGTTAGCCAGGTGTGGTGGCACATGCCTGTAATCCCAGCCACTCAGGAGGCTGAGTCAGGAAAATCACTTGAACCTGGGAGGTGGAGGTTGCAGTGAGCTGAGATGGCGCCACTGAACTCCAGCCTGGCTGGGGGATAGAGCAAGACTCTGTCTCCAAAAAAGAAAAAAAATAATAGAATAAAAATGTGTTTTCGGGAGAGAGATCCAAGATGGCCGATTAACAGCTCAGGATTGCAGCTCCCAATGAAAGCGCAGAGAGCATGTGGACACCGCAATTTCAGACGAATTTCTGTTGCCCACACACTGGGAGCTACCCAACGGAGGAGCCACTCAGGTCACCAGCGCCACTCTTTTGGCCGGCGCAGCTGTTTTGCCGGCGCCCCAGCACGGAGCAGCGCTTCTCAGTGTGGAGTATACACGACTAGGTGCCCTTTGAGTCGGGCTCGGCTGGTCCCATCCCCACAAGAACAGCAATTGGAAGCGCTGAGCACTGAGAGTTTCAAAGTAAGCACAGCTGAACCTGGGAACGCCTAGCTCTGAGGGGAAAGGGCGTCTGCCGTAGGAAAACTAAGAAACAGAAAAAACTTCATCACCAATAAGCCAGACGGCCACTCAGACCCAATCTGAAAGTCGGCAATTATGAAGACGACAGGTGGATAAATCCACAAAAATGGGAAGAAACCAGTGCAAAAAGGCTGAGAACACCGAAATCAGAATGCCTCTCCTCCTACAGGGGATGGCAGCTCCTCATCAGCAAGAGAACAAGGCATGACGGAGAAGGAATGCGATGAACTGACAGAATCGGGCTTCAGAAGGTGGATAATAAGAAACTTCTGTGAACTAAAAGAACATGTACTAACCCAATGCAAAGAAACTAAGAACCTTGAAAGAAGATTTAATGAAATGCTAACAAGAATGGACAACTTAGGAATATAAATGAATTGATGGAGCTGAAAAACACAACATGAGAACTTTGCGAAGCATGCACAAGTTTCAACAGCCGAATTGACCAAGCAGAAGAAAGGATATCAGAGGTCGAAGATCAAGTCAATGAAATAAAACGAGAAGGCAAGATTAGAGAAAAAAGGGTAA
>CAUYLG010003498.1:0-30224 GCA_963573385.1 Cacajao melanocephalus
ACACTTTGATTGTAGCCCAGTGAGACCCATTTTGAGCTTTTGACCTCAAAAACTGTAAGATAATACAATTGTATTGTTTTAGGCTGGGCACAGTGGCTCATGCCTGTAATCTCAGCACTTTGGGAGGCCGAGGCGGGTGGATCATGAGGTAAAGAGATGGAGACTATCCTGGTCAACATGGTGAAACCCCATCTCTACTAAAAAATACAAAAATTATCTGTGTGTGGTGACGTGCACCTGTAGTCCCAGCTACTTGGGAGGCTAAGGCATGAGAATCGCTTGAACCCAGAAGGTGGAGGTTGCAGTGAGCCGAGATCATGCCACTGCACTCCACCCTGGCAACAGAGCGAGACTCTGTCCCTGAAAATAAATAAATAAATAAATAAATAAATAAATAAAATAATAATACATTTGTATTGTTTTAAACCACCAAGTTTGTGGTAATGGCAGCCGATAGAAAACTATTGGTTATGAGACTGTCATTACAATAATATTTTTGTTTGTTTTTTGTTTTTTGAGACAGAGTCTCACTCTGTTGCCCTGTCTGGAGTGCAGTGGCGTGATCTTGGCTCACCACAACCTCCGCCTCCCCGGTTCAAATGATTCTCCTGCCTCAGCTTCCTGAGTAGCTGGGATTACAGGTGTGTGCCATCAATCCCAGCTAATTTTTGTATTTTTAGTAGAAACGGGGTTTCACCATGTTGGCCAGGCTGGTCTCGAACTCCTGCCCTCATGATCCGCCCGCCTTGGCCTCCCATAGTGCTGGGATTACAGGTGTGAACCACCGTGCCTAGCGTCATTATAATAGTATTAAGTCTTCTAATTCACACAGATGCCTTTGCATTTATTTGTGTCTTTAATTTCTTTCATTAATGCTTTGTAGTTTTCATTGTACAAGTCTTTTGTCTCCTCGGTTAAATTTATTCCTATGTATTTTATTCTTTGTGACACTACTATAAATGGAATTATTTTCTTAATTTTTCCAGTTGTTAATTTTCTAGTGTATAGAAATATAACTGTTTTTTGTGTGTTGATTTTGTGTCCTGTAACTCCTAAATCCATTTGTTAGCTCTAATAACATATTTTGTGAATTTTAGAGATTTTCTGCATATGAGTTCATGTCATTGGCAAACAGAGATAATTCTACTTCTTCATTTACAATTTAAATTTACATTTTATTTCCTTTACTTGTTTAATTGCTATGGCTAGAACTTCTAATACTGTATTGAATAGAAGTGGTAAAGCTTCTAGACTTTAATAGAGTATGATATTAGCTATGAGGTTTTCATATATGGCCTTTAACACGTTAACAATCTTCTGTTCATGTTTTATTGTTTTAAGATGAAATGTGTTAAATTTCATCAAATGAAATGTGTAGAATGATATTTTGCATAAATTGAAATGAGTATGTGTCTTTCTTTCTTTTTCTCTCTCTCTGTCCCTTCCTCCCTCCCTACCTGCTTCTCCCTGTCTCTTTATTTCCTTCCTTTCTTCCTTTTCTTCCCCTTCTTTTCCTTTTCTCTGACTTGGTCTTTGTCACCTAGATCACCTAGGGTGGAGTGCAGTGGTGTGATCACAGCTCCCTGCAGGCTCGAACTCCTTGGCTCAAGTGATCCTCCTGCTTCTGTCTCCCAAGTAGCTGGGAATACAGGTGCATTTGATCATGCTAGGCTTCCATTTGTTTTTATTAAATGATGTATAATATTGATTGATTGTTTTTTTTTTTTTTTTGAGATGGAGTCTCGCTCTATCACCCAGGCTGGAGTGCAGTGACATGATCACGGCTCACTACTACAACCTCCACCTTCTGGGTTTAAGTGATTCTCCTGCCTCAGCCTCCCGAGTAGCTGGGATTACTACATGCATGTGCCACCATGCCCGGCTAATTTTTGTATTTTTAGTAGAGATGGGAATTCACCACCATGTTGGCAAGGCTGGTCTTGAACTCCTGACCTCAGGCAATCTGCCTGCGTTGGTGTCCCAAAGTGCTGGGATTACAGGTGTGAGCCACTGTGCCTGGCCAGGATGTCCGTTTTCTTGTAGTGCTTTTATCTAGCGTTGGTGTCTGAGTATGGGTGGCCTAATAGAATGGGTGAGAAAGTGTTCTCTCTTTTTAAATATTTTGAAAGGGTTTGAGAAATATTGGTGTTAATTGTTTTTTAAATTTTTGGTGGAATTCAACAGTGAAACCACCTGGTCCAGGCTTTTTTTTTTTTTTGATTGGGAGGATTTTTTTTTTTTTTTTTTGAGACAGAGTTTCACTCTTGTTGCTCAGGCTGAAATACAATGGCACAATCTTGGCTTACTGCCACCTCCAGCTCACTGCAACCTCCACCTCCTGGGTTCCAGTGATTCTCCTGCCTCAGCCTCCCAAGTAGCCTGGATTACAGGCATGTACCACAACACCCAGCTAATTTTGTATTTTTAGAAGAGATGGGGTTTCATCATGTTGGTCGGGCTGGTCTGGAATTCCTGGCCTCAAATGATCCACCCATCTCGGTCTCCCAAAGTATTGGGATTACAGGTGTGAGCCATTGCACCTGCCCTGGTTGGGAGGATTTTGATTATTGATTCAGTCTTCTAATGGCATTCATTTATTTTCTGTTTTTTTGTTATTTGGTTTTTGTAGGTTGTATGTTACTAGGAATTTGTCCTTTTCATCTAAGTGATCCAATGTGTTGGTGTGCAATTGTTTATAGTATTCCCTTATAATCCTATTGATTCATGTAAAATTGGTAGCAATATCCTCACTTTCATTTCTTTTTCAAAAATTTAAAATTTTTAATTTTTGTGGGTATGTAATAGGTATATATATTTATGGAGTACATGAAATATTTTGATACAGGCATACAATAGTTAATAATCACATCAGGGTAAATGAGGTATTTAATCATGTCAAGCATTTATCATTTCTTTGTATTGTAAACCAATTATACTCTTTTAGTTATTTTAAAATATACAATAAATTGTTGTTGACTGTAATCACACTGTTGTGCTGTTCAGTACTAGATCTTATTCATTCTAACCATATTGTTGTACCCAGTAACCATTCTTATCCCCCTCCTTCACTTCCCACTACCCTTCTCAGCTTCCATCCTCCAAGTCAGTAACCTTATCCTCCAACTCTCTGTCTTAATGAATTAAATTATTTTATTTTTTAGCTCCCACCAATAAGTGAGAACATGCGAAGTTTGTCTTTCTGTACCTGGCTTATTTCACTTAACACGATCTCCAGTTCCATCCATGTTGTTGGAAATGACAGGATTTCATTTATTTTTATGATTGAATCGAGTACTATTCAGCCATAAAAAAGAATGACCAGATCTCATTTGTGGTATTCGTGAATGATGTGGTATATATGCCACATTTTCTTTATCCATTCATCTGTTGATGGAAACTTAGAGTGCTGTAACAAACATGGGAGTGCAGATATATCTTTGATATGCTGATTTCCTTTCTTTTGGGTATATACCTAGCAGTGGGATTGCTGGATCATATGGTAGCTCAAGTTTTAGTTTTTTGAGGAAGCTCCAAACTCTTCTACATAGTGGTAGTACTGATTTACATTCTGACCAACAGTGTTCCCCTTTTTCGTCATACTCGCCCGCATTTATTATCGCCTGTCTTTTGCATAAAAGCCTCCTCTCCTCTCCTCCCCTCCCCTCCCTTTCCTCTCCTCCTTTCCCTTTCCCTTTCCCTTTCCCTTTCCCTTCTTTCCTTTTCTTTTTTCTTTTTTTTTGAGACAAGGTTTTGCTTTGTCATCTAGATTGTGATGCAGTCACAGGATCATCACACACTGCAACCTCAAACTCCTGGGTTCAAGTAATACTCTCGCCTTAGCCTGCCAAGTAGCTGGGACTACAGGCATGCACCATCACACCCACCTAATTTTTATTTTTTGGTGGATACGAGTCTCACTATGTTGTCCAGATTGGTCTTGAGCTCCTAGGTTCAAGCAATCCTCCTGCCTCGGCCTCCCTAAATGTTGGGATTACAGGCATGAGCCACCGTGCTCGGTCCCTAATTTTATTCCTGATTTTGATAATTTGTGTCATCTCTATGTTTTCTTATTCAATCTAGCTAAAAGTTTGTCAATTTTGTTGATCTTGTTGATCTTTTGGCTTCATTGATTTATTTTCCTTATTGTTTTTCTATTGTTTATTTTATTGATCTGGAAACTATATTTTCTTTCTTCTGCTACCTTATGTTTAGTTTTCTATTTTTCAAGTTTTTTAAGGTGTAAAGTTAGATTGTTGATTCAAGATATTTCTTCGTTTTTAATGTAAGCATTTACAGCTGCAAATCGCCCCTTCAGTACTGCTTTTACTGCATACCATATATCTTGCAAATTAAGTTGTGTTTTCGTTTTCATTTATCTCAAGATACTTGCTTATGATTTCTTTTTTGACTCACTGGTTGTTTTAAGAGCGACTTATTGGCCGAGAGCACGGACTCATGCCTGTAATCTTAGCATTTTGGGAGGCTGTGGCGGGTGGATTGCTTGAGCTCAAGAGTTTGAGACCAGCCTTGGCAACATAGTGAGAACCTGTCTCTACAAAAAATAAAAAAAAAAAAAATTAGCTGAGCCTAGTGGCACATGCCAGTAGTCCCAGCTACTTGGGAGGCTGAGGTGGGAGGATTTCTTGAGGCTGCAGTGAGGTGAGATTGTGCCAGTATACTCTACCTGGGGCAACAGAGTAAGACCCTGTCTCCAAAAAAAAAAAAAAAAAGGATGTTATTAATTTTCATGTTTGTGAATTTCCCTGTTTTTCTTACATTATTAATTTCTAGTTTAATTTCATTTTTATCAGAAAAATAATTTTGTATGATTTTAAGCTTCTTTTTATTTTTTTGAGATGGAGTTTCGCTCTTGTCGTCCAGCTTGAGTGCAATGCAATGGCGTGATCTCTGCTCACGGCAACCTCCGCCTCCCGCATTCAAGCGATTCTTGTGCCTCAGCCTCCTCAGTAGCTGGGAGTACAGGCACCTGCCACCATACCCAGCTATTTTTTGTATTTTTAGTAGAGACAAGGTTTCACCATGTTGGCCAGCCTGGTCTCAAACTGCTGGCCTCAGAGAGTCCACCCACCTCGGCCTCCCAAAGTGCTGGGATTACAGGCATGAGCCACTGTGCCCGGCCAATTTTAAGTTTTAAAAACTTATTAACATTTGTTTTGTGGCCTAACATGTTGTCTGTCCTGGAGAATTTTTCATGTGCATTTCAAAACGTATGTATTCTATTGTTGTGGGGTAGAGCATCCTTTATATATCTCTTTGGTCCAGTTGGCTTATATTGTGGTTCAAGTACACAGATTCCTTACTGAACTTCTGCCTGGTTGTTTTATCCATTAATGTATTTATTATTGTACAACTATCTGTTTCTTCCTTCAGTTTTGTCAGTGTTTGCTTCACTGGCCAGGCATGGCGGCTCACACCTATAATCCCAACATTTTGGGAGGCAGAGGCAGGCAGATCACTTGAGGTCAGAAGTTTGAGACCAGCTTGGTCAACATGGTAAAACCACGTCTCTACTAAAAATACGAAAATTAGCTGGACATGGTGGCGGGTACCTAGAATGCCAGCTACTTGGGAGACTGAGGCAAGAGAATCACTTGAACCCAGGAGGCAGAGGTTGCAGGGAGCCGAGATTGCATCCCTGCACTCCAGCCTGGGCGAGAGAGTGAGACTCCATCTCAAAAAATAAATAAATAAATAAATAAATAAAAAGAAAAAAACCTTTACTTCATGTATTTTGAAGATTTCATGTTTGTTGCTTGTATGTTTGTAATTTTTATGTATTCTATATGAATTGATCTTTTTAATGTATAATATCCATTTTGTTTTATAATTTCTTTGTTGATATTCCCATTTTGTTCTTTTTCTCTTTTTTGGGGATCCGGGACAGGGTCTTGCTCTGTTGCCCAGCCTGGAGCATTGTGGCACTATCATGGCTTACTGCAAGCCTTGACCTCCCAGGCTGAAGCCATCCTCCACTCTCAGCTCCCCCCAGCCACCTTAGCCGGGGACTACAGGCATATACCACCATTCCTGGCTAATTTAAAGAATCTTTTTTTTTTTTTGAGGGGTAGAGACGAGTTCTCACTGTGTTGCCCAGGTTGGTCTCAAACTCCTGGCTTCAAGCAATCTGCCTGCCTTGGCCTCTCAAAGTGGTCAAAGTATGAATCACAGCACCCGGCCTCCCCCATGCCTTTTATTCCCTTATTTGGGTTTCCCTATCAGTGCCTCTTTCTAGCCTTATCTCCTCGTTTTTCTTTTATATTTTGCAGCTGGTTTTCTCTCTGTGCTGTGCTCTAGATGATTTCTTCAGATCTGTTTTCTAGTTTGCTACTAGTATGTTGATGGTTATTTTCTCTTAGCAAGTAAAAACTAATAATCCATTTTTTGACAGTGTTAGTTATTGTTGAGCAAATCGCTGTCATTCTGATTTTTGTTTCTTTTGAGATAATCTGTGTGGTATATGGATTCTGATTTTTCCTATTTTTTTTGGAATATTTAAAGTATTCCTATTTAGAAAATACTTTTTGGAGTGTAATATAATCTTAGATCTTACAGAAGAGAATCCACTTATTTGCCTTGACTGCTGCCTCACTCTCATGTTGGTTTCCGAGTGTGGTTTATAGTTTTCAGCTGTGGAGTTCTGGGTGGCAGTTGTTTCGTTGGGATTCCCTTATGTGTCCTGGGTTATAGAGGTGTTCCTATGGGGCAGTTATTTCTTTTGCCTCTTCTTAGAGCTTGCTTGATGCTGGTTCAGGATTAGTTTGAAAATTAATTTTTAGAAACTCTTGTGAGCAGTATAAACTTTCTAATTAGCAAAAGCTTGTGGTTCTGGGTAACTGTTTATTTTACCACAGTGGAAGACTCTGCAGTATATTCCCTACAGTGTCATATGCCGGTAGACTTCATGAAGAGACCTCATTCCAAGATTCCAGCTTTTAAATAATGTCCCTTTGCCTGCTGATAAAATTCCAACTCCCACATACAGTCAGCTCTTGTTATTCATGGTAGTTATATTCTGTAAAGTCAATGTAAACACTGAGTTAGTGAATACTGAACCATTTCTCCTAGAAGAAATCCAGGGTTGGGTACCTGTGAGTCTCTCCACATTTTCAGCAGCCAGTCAATACATAAACTTACTTTACATGTGTTTCTGTTTAAAGACCCCTTATTTTATCACATATATAGTTGATTCATTAACATTGAACTCATGGCTAACAGCACTATTGTCTGTAGCTGAATGAAGCTTATTTTTCTTGTCGTTTTCTCTATAAGGACATCTCAGCTTTCTTTCCTTTAGGACCACCAGATAGCACTTCAGTGCTATGCTAAGGGGCCATATTAAACAGCTAACTCATCAACAAGAAGTAGAAAAATGTGACAAATGTGGCACTAAATAGACCAGGAAAAGGACAATTGTTTACAGTATGAGAGTTGAAACAAGAAGGCAGTATCCCCCTTTTCAGTTTCGGAATGTACATGTTGGTGACTAACATTTTTCATAGCTCTTTGCATGTCCATGAATGAGTGGGGAAAAGTGTCATAAGTATTGATTTGGGTGTTGCAAATACATTTCATTGACTAGGCAAATTTGCAAATAGAGAATCCGTAAATAATGAGAACTGAGTATATCTAGTTCTGATACCTTTCTATAGCCTCAGGTACTGCTCTCTGTTGGGGCTTTGAATTTTTTCTTCATTTCTGGTATTTGGGAGCTTCTTTTTCTTGCTTTCCCAGTCTACTATGTATTTTAAAAATACACATGTTTGTTGCCTTTTTACCCAGAATTTTTATGTATTTGGATTAGGAGGAGGAGATTTTAGTTAAATTAATCTGATTTATAGAATGGTAAATCAGATAATCTGATTTACCTATTTTAAAAAGGAAAAACATATACTTAAGAGTGTTAAACAGAAGAGACCTTGAGGATTATCTTGTTTATTGGTTCTTAACTTGGGTTTCTCAGGGTATCTGGGACTGTAGAGATGGTACAGAAATTTGCGTCACATACATCTTTCTGGGAAGAAAGTATTTCTTATCACATTTTCAAGGGGGTCTATAATCCTTTAAAAATGCAAGATCTGGGCACATATACACCATGGAATACTATGCAGCCATAAAAAATGATGAGTTCATGTCCTCTGTAGGGACATGGATGAATCTGGAAACCATCATTCTCAGCAAACTGACCTAAGAACAGAAAATCAAATACCGAATGTTCTCACTCATAGGCGGGTGTTGAACAGTGAGAACACATGGACACAGGGAGGGGAGCATTACGCACTGGGGTCTGTTGGGGGTGGGACTTGGGGTGGGATAGCGGGGGGTAGGGAGGTTGGAGAGGGATAACATGGGGAGAAATGCCAGATGTAGGTGACAGGGGGCTGGAGGCAGCAAACCACATTGCCATGTGTGTACCTATGCAACAATCCTGCATGATCTGCACATGTACCCCAGAACCTAAAGTGCAATAAAATATATATATCTATAAATGCAAAATCCAGGCTGGATGCAGTGGCTCACACTTGTAATCCCAACACTTTGGGAGGCCGAGACAGGAAGATTGGTTGAGCCCAGGAGTTCGAGATCAGCCTGCTCAATATAATGGGACCCCGTCTCTATAAGAAAAAAAAAAAAATAGCCAGGTCTGATGGTCCACAGCTGTCGTTCCAGCTACTCGGGAGGCTGACGTGGCAGGATCACTTGAGCCCAGGAGGTTGAAGCTGCAGTGAGCGGAGATTGTGCCACTGCACTGCACTCCACTCTAGCCTGGGCAGCGAAGCAAGACTCTCTCTCAAAAAAACAGAACAAAACAAAACAAAAAACAAATGTTAGAACCACTGTCCTACTCTAGTTTTATTTCAGTTTTATAGGATAATTGAATATATCCTCATTAGTTCCTATCAGTCTAGTTAATAGTAACGTTAGCTCAACTTTAAAATAAAAATAAGCAATTACATTTAGAAAGTGATTTTTCTTTCTTTCTTTCTTTTTTTTTTGAGGCGGGGTCTCACTCTGTCACTTAGGCTGAAGTGCAATGGCCTGATCTCAGCTCACTACAACTACTGCCTCCCGAGCTCAAGTGATCCTCCCACCTCAGCCTCCCGAGTAGTTAGGACCACAGGCATGCACCACCACACCTGCCTGAATTTTTTTTTTGTATTTTTGATAGAGACGGGGTTTTGCCATGTCGCCCAGGCTGGTCTCAAACTCCTGAGCTCAAGAGATCTGTTTGCCTTGGCCTCCCAAAGTGCTGGGATTACAGGTGTGAACCACTGTTGCACCTGGCCCATTTCTCTTTTGTGAAAGAACTTCACCATGCCTTCTTATTTTAATTCCCCCACAAGCCAATGAGGTAGATGATATTATGTTTCTTTCACAACTGTAGGAACTAAAGGGAAGGCACAGTAACTGGTAAGTAGTAGCATTTTTTTATTTTGTTTGATTAATTGAGGTCCAGGGAGGCAAGTTAACTTGCCCAAACTCACAAAACTGATTTGTTCCAGAGGCACAAATCTGGAACAGGTGGTAATGTGATGATTACCTTACCAGGTGGTAATGTGATGATTTGTTCTAACTAAAAATTCATGAATATAAAGGGATGTATGTGTTAAGAGAAGATTTTTTATTTTAAACTGAAAGTAGTCAAAACCACAAAGCCTAGGAATCCGTTCGGCATTTTCACTGTGTAATCTACTTTAGAAGTAGAGTTGCATCCATGAACTTCTGAGTCATACTGAAACTTGACTACCTAAGTTTCATCCCAATTAAAAACTAGGTGCACATGGAGTTATACACAATGCAGGTAAATATATATACCTGTACTTGTAGATAACATTTTATACATGTTTTCCTGTTCTATACATGTTGCGTTGTAGTTTGTCTTCTCTGTAAGTGGGAACTAATTAGGACTTCGGCTTCATTATTTCTTTTTCTTGATACATCTTTTTTCCACTCCCTGGGTTGATCTGTACCTTTGGCACTAATATCTCAGAACAATTTTCTATAGGTTATCCTTATGCAGCTTTTAGGGCATAATGGATTACTGGCACAATTCACATGGAGTTTCGTATGTCTACTCGCTATAAATTCCTGTTTTTTTGAGATGGAGTCTCACTCTGTCACCCAGGCTGGAGTGCAGTGGCATGATCTCGGCTCACTGCAATCTCTGCCCCCCGAGTTCAAGTGATTCCCCTGCCTCAGCCTCCCGAGTAGCTGGGACTACAGACGCGCACCACCACGCCCGGCTAATTTTTTTTTTTTTTGTATTTAGTAGAGACGGGGTTTCACCAAGTTGGCCGGGATGGTCTCGATCTCCTGACCTCATGATCCTCCCGCCTCGGCCTCCCAAAGTGCTGGGATTACAGGCATGAGCCACTATGCTGGGCCCTTTTGTTGTTGTTGTTGTTGACATAGGGTCTGACTCAGTCACCCAGGCTGAAGTGCAATGCATGCACTTTACTGCAACCTCTGCCTCCTGGGCTCAAGCAATTCTTCTGCCTCAGCTTCCTGAGTTGCTGGGACTACAGGTGCACACCACGATGCCTGTATTTTTTTTTTTTTTTTTTTTGTAGAGACAGGGTCTCACAATGTTTGCCAGGCTGCTCTTGAACTCCTGAGCTTCAGGCGATCCGCCTGCCTTGGCTTCCCAAAGTGCTGGGATTACAGGTGTGAGGCTGTGCTAAATTTTTGCAGTATTTGTTTAATATTACTGGGACCACCGAAATGGCAGTAAACTGCTTATATATTAAAGTGGATTTGGGGGCGGGTGCGGTGGCTCATGCCTGTAAGCCCATCACTTCGGGAGGCCAAAGTGGGAGGATCACTTGAAGCCAGGACTTCAAGACCAGCCTGGGAAACAAAGCAAGAGTCTTGTCTCTACAAAAAAAATTTTTGAAATTAGCTGGGTGGAGTGGTATGTGCTTGTAGTCCTAGCTACTTGGGAGGTTGAGATAGGAGGATCACTTGAGCCCAGGAGGTTGAGGCTATAGTGAGCTGCCTGGGTGACAAAGTGAGACCCTATTTCAAGAAAAGAAAATGAATTTGGGGAAAAAGTAGATTTAATTTTTCAGATAGCTTCAACCTTTAAAAATTAAAAAGTTGATTTACTCTTTTAAAGTCATATATTCATTCAGCTAACATTGAGGACCTACTTTATACTGAACATTATTTTAGATTTTGAGAGTATGGGTAAGAAAAGATTCTCTTTTCTCTGAAGCAGCTCACATATTTTTCTCCTCCTTCATTCTTGCTCCCCTTCTTTGTATCTCCCAACTTCCCATTCCAGTTAGTTACTGATTTCTGTCCAATCTTTTGATCCAGTTTCTTATAATCTAATACCTATAATTTTTTTCTAACATTTGCTCCAGTAATGAGTAGTAGTCAGCTCCAGTAATGAGGAACTCATTATCTTTACCTGGCTTCTCCCTAAAAGCAGAGAGAGCTTGACGCAGAGGCTTGGGAGCAGAAGGTAGTTTGAGTGGAAGCAAGAGTGAGGGACAAAGAAAATGATCAATGCAGGGAGTGGAAAAGGAGTGAAATGGGAAAGGAGGAAAAGCCAGTATTTGGATGCGTTATTAAGTTGGCCAATGCTCAGACAACTGGTTTAATCATGCTGGAGCCTCTGAAGAGCCTTATGAAATGTGACTGAGAACTATCCATCTGGGAACTGAACAGTGAAAGAATTTATTCAGCAGCTCTTTTACCACCTATATGTTTTAATTGGTTCTTTTAAAATTATTTTCATTATTTTATTGATATTTTCTCTTTGGTGAGACATCGTTCTCAGTCTTTCCTTAGTTCTTTAGACGTGGTGTCCCCTTGAGCATGGGCTATTGTTTCCTGTGTCTTAGTGTGCCTCATAATTTTTTGTGGAAAAGTGAACATATAAAATGATGTGGCAACTCTGGAAATTAGATTTTTTTCCCTTCCTTAGGGTGGTGGTTATTGTTTGCTTGTTTATTGACCTTTTGGACTAATTTTATAAAGTGTGTATTTTTTGTTGTTAGAAGCCACTGAAGCTTCCGGTGGGTTTGCTTAGTGGGCAGCTAATGACTGAATGATGATTTAATTTAAATACTTTGAACCAATAAGCCTTCCAGCTTTTGCTGCTGGTCATTGAGTGTATTGGAATATGCTTTTAACAACGTTCACCTAGGCAGATGACCATCATGCCTTATCTTTCTCTTCCTACTTAGGCTAAGCAAGAAGTGAGAGGTTAAGAACTTCTTAAGTCCTTCATGGGCCCAGGCATAGCTTGGAACATGTGTATGTTTTATGACCCATGTCTTTCTAGATTTTATGTTACAACTTTTTAAAGCCCCCTATGGGCATGTCATTGTCCATTAACAATTATTCTGATTATTATTTTGAGATGAGGTCTCTCTCTGTCACTCAGACTGCAATACAATGGTGTGATCACTGCTCACCGCAGCCTCGACCTCTTGGGCTCAAGCAGTCTTGCCACCTCAGCCTCCTGAGTAGCTTCAACCACAGGCATACACTACCTCACCTGGCTATTTTTTATTTTTATTTTTTTTAAAGATGGGTCTTACTATGTTGCTCAGGCTGGTCTCAAACTCTTGGGCTCAAGCCGTCCTCCAGCCTCAGCCTCCCAAAGTGCTGGGATTATAGGGATGAACCACCAAGCCTGGCCTGTTCTTCAATTTTATTTAATGATTATTATTATTTTTTTTATCAAGTGTTTTGGTCAGCCTCTTGTTAATTTTAGCCTGTCACACTGCTTCAGGCCACCATAATCTCAAACAATTTCAGATGATTTCAGATGCCCCAATAGCAGTGTTGTTTTCACAGAATGAATTCTAAGTCAGAACAAACTAAGACAAATTTTGAGTATAGAGCTTACAGGACATGTTAAACTGGATACACAGTGACAATTTTCTGGGAGTAGGGCCTTGTGAAGCTTCAATCGCAATTCTGTCTTTTCCAGTGGCTGCTAAGCTGTTGATTCTCACAGCTATTCTAGCTGCGTGACTGTTGGTTTTCAATATTACTGCAGAGATGGAGATGGTGCTTTGATTAGGATCCCTTAATATTCCAAAAAGGCCACTGTTCTTATAGAGATTCGGTCTTTTTAAAATGAAATAAACAGTATTCAGATTGTTAAGCCTTTTGTGAAAGAATATTTACAATACATTTATCTGGCCAAAGACTTGTTTCCAGAATACATAAAGAAATCTTGTAGTTTAATAATATGACAACCCAACTATAAAAAGGGCAAGAGATTTGAACAGACCTTTCTTGAAAAAAATATACTGCAAGTGGTCAATAAATGTATAAGACATTCATACCGTTGGTCATCAGGAAAATGTGAATTAAAACTAGTGAGATACCATTACACACCCATTAGAAGGACTAAAATGAAAATAAAGAGATAAATAAATAGCCAAGTGTTGCCAAGTATGTGAATTAACTGAAATTCTCCTATAGAATGCAAAATGGTATAATCATGTTTGAAAGAAAATGGCCATTTATTTTATAAAAGATTGTTAAAATCATTTATATTTGATACATATTTATACATATTTATGGGATACAATGTGATATTTCAATACATGTATATAATGGGTGTAATGATCAAATCAGAGTAATTAGCATGACCTAAGATATTTATCATTTCTTTGTCTGGGGAACATTCAAAATCCTGTTTTCTGTCGATTTGAATCTGTTAACTATAGTCACACTGCATTGCCATATAAAGTGGAACTTTTTCTTTTATCTAGCTATAATTTTGTATACATTAACCAACTCTTCTTTGTTTCTTTGAGACAGGCCTAACCAACTGCTCTTTAGCCCCTGCTCCTCCCTACCCTTCCGAGCCTCTAGTAACCACTACTCTATTCTCTACTTTTATGAGATCAGCTTTTTTAGCTCCCACATATGAGTAAGAGCATGTGGTATTTATCTTTCTTGTCCCTGGCTTACTTTACTTAACATAATGTCTTCAAGGCTTATCCATGTTGCCATGAATGCCAGGATTCATGCTTTTTAATTGCTGAATAGTATTTCACTGCATATATATATTATATTTTCTCTTTCTTTCTTTCTTTCTTTCTTTCTTTCTTTCTTTCTTTCTTTCTTTCTTTCTCTCTTCTTTCATTTTCTTTTCTTTTCTTTTTTTTCTTTTCTTTCATTTCTCTCTTGTCGCCCAGGCTGGAGTGCAGTGGCATGATCTCAGCTCACTGCAACCTCCGCCTCCTGGGTTCAAGCGATTCTCCTGCCTCAGCCTCCCAAGTAGCTGTGATTACAGGTATGCACCACCACGCCTAGCTCATTTTGTATTTTTTTTTTTTTAGTACAGATGGGGTTTTACCATATTGGTCAGGCTGGTCTCAAACTCCTGACGTCAAGTGATCCACCCGCCTTGGCCTCCCAAAGTGCAGGGATTACAGGGGTGAGCCACTGTGTCCAGCCCATTTTGTTTATTCATTTATATACTGATGGACCTTTAGGTTCATTCCATATTTTGGCATTGTGAGTAGGTGCTGCAGTAAAAATGATGCTGGTATCTCTTTGACATACTGATTTCGGTGTCTTTTGTGATTCCAGATAAATTGTAGCATTTGTTTTTATATTTCTGTGAAGAATGCCCTTTGCATTTTGCTAGGGATTGCACTAAAGTATAGATTGTTTTGGGTAGTATGTTCATTTTAACAATATTAATTTTTAAAATTCATGAACATGGGACGTCTTTTCCTTATTTTTGTGCATCCTATTCACTTTCCTTCATCAGTGTTTTATAGTTTTCCATGTGTAGATATTTTACTTCCTTGGTTAAATTTATTCCTAGGCATTTTTTTGTAGCTATTGCAAATGTGATTGCTTTCTTTTCCTAATTTTTATTTTTTTAAGTTACAGGGTCTCACTGTCACCCAGGCAGGAGTGCAATAGCATGATCATAACTCACTGTAGCCTTGAACTCCTGGGCTCAAACAGTCCTCTTGCCTCAGCCTCTCAAGTAGCTAGGACTGCAGCTTTGCACCACCACGCATGGCTAATTTCAAGAATTTTTTTTGTGTGTGGAGACAGGGTCTAACTATATTGCCCATGCTGACTGCAAACTTCTGACCTTAAGCCATCCTTCTGCCTTGGCCTCCCAAAGCTCTGAGATTAAAGGCATGAGCCGCTGCAACCCGCCTGTGATTGCTGCTTTTTTGATTTTCTCTCTCTCTCTCTCTCTCTCCTTCTTTCTCTCTTTTCTTTCTTTCTTTCTTTCTTTTTTTGGAGTCTGTCTCTGTTGCCCAGGCTGGAGTGCAGTGGCAGGATCTTGGCTCACTGCAAACTCTGCCTCCTAGATTCAAGCAATTCTCCTGCTTCAGCCTCCCAAGTAGCTGGGGTTACAGGTGCATGACACCACACCTGGCTAATTTTTATATTTTTAGTAGAGACAGGATTTCACCATGTTAGCCAGGCTGGTCTCGAACTCCTGACCGCAAGTGATCTGCCCTCCTTGGTCTCCCAAAGTGCTGGGATTACAGGCATGAGCCACCGCGCCTGGCTCTTGATTTCTTTTTAGCTAAATGTGGCACTTGGGTTATGTATACTTACCAATTTGCCGTGTAACCCATGCATTCTATAATGAGTAAGGGAAAGGTGAAGTAAAGACATTGTGAAAGACACATATATAAGTAAGATGATAGAGAGAGAACCCTGAAAGCTGGACCGAAAAATATTGACATAGTGGCAGGATGGACGGGGATGGGAAAGAAAAATTATGAGTTCACATTGTTTCGAGTGATATAGTGAATATTTTAAGATGATGAGGAATTAAATGTGTCACACACGACAAGCATTTCTAGGTTATCTATGGATTCTTTGTAGTCTAAAAGTCATCCCCTTCACTTATTTATCTAAAATACATGAGTCTTTTCCAGGACTTTTCTTAGCACAGGGGGCAATTATATGGAAGCTTGTTTCAAGAAGACCTATGAATTTATGCTTGTTCAGTTTTTGTTTTTTTTGAGATGGAGTCTTGCTCTGGTACCCATGCTGGAGTGCAGTGGCACGATCTCAGCTCACTGCAACCTCCGCCTCCTGGGTTCAAGTGATTCTCCTGCCTCAGCCTCCTGAGTAGCTGGGACTACAGGTGCCCATGACCACACCCAGCTAATTTTTGTATTTTCTAGTAGAGATGGGGTTTCACTAAGTTGGCCAGGCTGCTCTCGAACTCCCAACCTCAGGTGATCTGCCTGTCTCAGCCTCCCAAAGTGCTGGGATTACAGGTGTGAGCCACCACACCCGGCTGCTTGTTTGGATTTTTGAATGGAATTTGTGTGCATTGTTTTATTTTTTTCTTCGTTTGATTGTAAGGTGAGGACAGTATTTCCTACTTTTAGGTAGTTAGGAGCAGTCAATGGAAGTGTTCGTGGAAAATTCTTCATAGAAGTTGAAGGCCTGTTGTAGATATAGTGTTTTAAAGACCCAGAGTCTGGAGGAAAGAAGAGATAGTAGAAATGATGAAAAGGGAGACTAGTTGCAACTTCTTCCTTACCTTTTTTTTCAAAATACTACAAATGTTGAAGATTGTAGTATTTGTGGTTTTTGAAATTTTGAGATAATTTTAAGAAGAGGAATAATTAATAACTGTTCATCTCTTGGCTCAAATAATATTTAGGAAATACTAGTATGTGTAGAAGAGCAACACAATAAATGTTTTTATTTCATTTCCCTGAGCTTAACAGAGAGCAGATGGGGAATTCGGGGCCTGCCCTTTTTTACTACTAGCCAAGGAGAGCAGAGAAAAGCAAGTGTTTTCCAGACATGGAGCCAGTTTTGTGTTCTCGTTGCTGATGTACTGTGAAAGGATTTGAAGGGTGTGCATGCACTTGTCACATTCATGTGGCTTAGATTTGTAGTGGAAAATGTGGTTCTAGATTGTCAACATTGTGAGAAGCCATGGTAACCTGGTCTGTGTAAAAATGTCATTATTATCGTTATTATCACTATTTTCAGTGATTTGTTCAAATAGTTAAGACTTAAAATTCTGAAAACAAGTATTTCTGAAAATGAGACAAAGACAAAATGCTAAAAAATTCTTGGCATATAATTTGTTTTAGCCAAACGCTCGAGCTTGTTTTATTGTGTCTTTGCTTAACTGTGACGGCGTTTCATTAAAAGGACTAAGTGCGGTTGCTCGCCTTGCCTCCATTTTCCTTGGTCTGAGAGCAAACACTCAGGCTCAGTAAGTGCATGCCTATGATACGTTTGAAAATGCAGGATGAGGAGGGTGATGAAACTAAGGAGAGAAAGAAGAAATTGGAAAAGGGAACCAAAAATAACCAACAAGCTTAAGCTTTCCTAGAATATGGTCTAACAGGTTAGCTTAGTTGGTAAGAGCAGTGTGCCTCGAAGTTAAAGAGTATATGAATACCCTGGGGCTTGTATAAACATGTAATTTCTGATTGATTAAGTCTCGGGTAGGGCTGGGCAATGTGCATTTCCTTCCACCTCCCAGGTGATGATGCTGCTGCTGGCCTTAGAACCACTCTTGGAGTGTAACAAGGGTCAAAAGTTGAGTTGGACCTCTTAGTGGGAACATTAATAAAAATCTCAATAAAGATAACTTCTCAAAAGTATAACTAAACATGATTTAATTTTATCCCAACTTATATACTAAAATATATTCTAAAATTCAAAGTCATTGACCAAAAATAAAAGCTTTTGTCTGGCCATATCACCCTGATTGTTTTCATTCATTGTTTCCTTAGGTTAGGTCTCTTGACAAATACTCTGTGACCAAGTTAAATCTCTTCATCTTCCAGATAGCATCTTAACCCAGGCTGTCATCTGGTTAACATGTAAAATGTTCAGCTGGTGCCTGTATTGTCATGGATAGGGCTCTGGAGAAGCACACAGACCACCTGGCTTCTATTTCCAGCTTTGCCACCCAGCTCTGGGACTTTGAACTCCACATGTATAAAATGGAAAGCAGCTAGTGTATTGCCCATAAAATTGGGGTTTAGGAAATGCGTAAGGAGACCCTCTTAAGGTTGTAACTAAGTGGTTTCATGTCTTCCATGCTTTGAGTAGAACAGGTCAGAGAGGAGAAGTGTTGAGGATAAAAACGTGTCCCATAACTTTTAAGGACTTCACTGAGCTGTCCCATCCTTTCTTGTGATTTTAGTTGCTCAAACTTTCTTCCACTGCATGTGTAATCTTTTGTTTTATTTCATTTAAATGCAAGTTGCAACCTGCTCAGAGCACTTACCTTTGGTTTTCTTTTATCTGTTCTTACAGAGGTGAGGAAATAGATCAAAGCATAGCATTGTTGACCGTTTCTCTTGTTACCCTTCCTTTGCAGATTATTCCTCTGCTGTTCAGAAATTTTCCCAGACGCTGCAGTCATTTCAGTTTGATTTCATTGGAGACACTCTGACTGATGATGAAATTAACATTGGTAAGTCTTCAGCTATGTGTGGTCACATACCTCTTGAGGCAGCCCTGAGACCATGTAGTCTTTTTGATTTGTGGATACAGAGTACTTGGATATCTTCATCCACTGTGGTCTAATGCCAAGGCCCTGGGAGATTTCTTAGGAAGGATAAGGAAACTTTCCCTACCAGTCCCATTTCCCCCTCAAACAACAGCAATCAAAAGATACCCTTAAATTTCTATAGAGGTTTTTGACTCAGGCAGTCTGCCAGTAACCTTTTCTTTAAAGCATAGTTATTTTCCTAAATGATACATTAAAAGTGATTTTTTTTTGGTTTATTTTTCAAAATGGTTGGTGTTAGATTCTTCTAAGGAACAAATTTCCCTAGAAATCTCTCTAGGGAACTGGATTTAACAACTCCACTCTATTAGTTGTATAATCTTGGACAAGATATTTCTGTCTCTGAGTCTCAGTCTTGTCCTCTGTAAAATGAGGTTAATATCTATCAAAAATGTTAAAAAGAGGAAGTTGAATAGTAGAAGTCAAAAGAAGTTTGTGTTTGTGTTAGTTGTTATGAAGGTAAAGAGGGGAGGTTAACAAACCCCTGATCCCATTCCAGCTTACTACCTGCTTTTGGAAATAAAGTTTTATTGGAACATATCCGTACTCATTTGAGCATTTTCTGTGGTTGTTTTTGTGGCACAAGAGTAGCACTGAGTAGTCAGTGACTGCCACTGGACCGTCCTCAAAGCCTAAAATAGTTATCTTCTGGCCATTTAAGGAAAAGTTTGCTGATTCCTGAGTTAAAGGGCTAGTATAGAGCATTTGCTAGATGAGAACAATGAACCAAAGAGCTATTATGAACGCTCTATTGTTACTGGAACAAGTTAGTAACACAGTTATATTTATTAGCCCTGGAACTAAAATATGAAAATGTATTATTATTAATAAATGCCTATTGTAGTCAATTTGAATAATATATTAAAATATAAGTTACTTATGATAGGAAGATATTTCTGCACAAAAGTAGCATATTGGACATGCTTTTGTATTATCCTTTATGTCTTTTTCTCTACATGTGTCTGTTTTCTCTGTATGCAGTGTAGTTCATACTGATTATATAATATTTTCTTTCTAACCTAACATTTTATTGTAAGCATTTTTCTATGTCATTTAAAATTTTTCACAAGTTTTATGGGTGGTGGGTATGGGCTTGTTTTGTTCACTGCTGTTTTCCTAGCACATAAAGGAGTGCCTGGCATATAGAAGATGTTCAATGAAATTTGGTAAATGAATGAATAATGGATACATTCAGCTTTTATTACTACAACAGTGATACTTTATTTACTATTTAGCTATTCTTGGAAATACAGCTTATTTCCATTTTTTTGCTATTTTAAATAATATTGCAATGAATTTTTTTAGATTTGGATCGGTGAATGTTTTGGTTAAATGTGACTGTGTAACTAGTGAGTCAGATATTTGTATTTGTATTACTTTCTTATTCAGTCCCTTTTATTTTACTTCAGTGCATCTATCCAGGTCCAAGTGCATGACTTTATTTAAAAGTTAACATTATGGGCTCTGGAATCAAGTAATCTAAATTTGAACTCTACCTCTACATCGTAATAGCTCTGTAACTTTGGCAAGTGACTTCACCTCTCTAAGTGTTAATTTTTCTCATCTTGTAAAGTGGGAATGAGATAATGCCAAGTGGGTACAGCGTCTAAATGAATATTAGGTATTTCAACATTATTATTAATATATTTCTTGTACTTCTTTTTAAAAATAACTGCTACTTGCCTGTCAGTTGGAAGATTGGGAGATACATGGTACGTGAAATTACATAAATGGCTCCTTTTTCTGCTGCAAGGGTCTGATTTTGAACAGGTGCCCATTTATACCAAAGCCAACAACAGATCTGAGACTTTTCTCATGTCTTCCTTTATGTTGAACTTTGAGCCTTAATTCTCTTAACGCCATGAACCTCACCACAAATGTCAATGAGTGTTATGCAGGAAAAAGGGTGTGTGAGCCTGAGCATAATGACTTACAAGCAAAAGAAAAATGACTCCTTGGTGCTGTGAGGTTCCTGTGGGGGTCTGTGGGGCTCTATGAGAGCTGCTGTCTGTGACATCTTTGCTGCTTAAGAAAAAAAAAGGAAAGAAAGAAAGGCAGGGTCTTGCTTTGTTTACTGAGGATGGTCTTGAACTCCTGGGCTCAAGTTATCCTCCCACCGCCTTGGTCTCCCAAAGTTCTGTGATTACAGGCATCAGCCACCACACCCGGTCTCTTGCTTTTTGTTTTTTGTTTTTTTGAGATGGAGTCTCCCTCTGTTGCCCAGGCTGGAGATCAGTGGGCTCACTGCAGTCTCTGCCTCCCAGGTTCAAGCTATTCTCCTCCCTTAGCTTCCTGAGTAGCTGGGATTACAGGCACCCGCCACCATGCCTGGCTAATTTTTGTATTTTTAGTAGAGACAGGGTTTCACCATGGTGGCCAGGCTGGTCTCGAATACCTGACCTCAAGTAATCCACCCACCTCGGCCTCCCAAAGTGCTGAGATTACAGGCATGAGCCACCATGCCCAGCCTTTTTGCTGCTTAATGTATGACTTACAATAACTCTTTAACTCAGTGATCATTTGCCTGCCAATTTCAGAATCTCCTACTTATCATTTGACCACGGCTTGTAGGGATACTGATTTAATGAACTGACTTTTATTATTGAGGACTGAAGAGAGGTTTTGAAAATTCATTGCCCTGTCATGGTCATTGTCCTCGTTGAATCTCATTTTGAAAGCTGGCAATTGTGGTGGTAGTGAGAGGAAGAGCCAGTGCTCTAACAGCTGATACTGAGGCTCTTTGGAGGCTTTGAGAAAAAATCTTGGGGACCCTACTGGGAGGCTATTGTTGGGAAAGAGTAGTTGCTCTGGAAGCTGAGAATGCAGAGTGTGCCATGCCCTCCTATTGCCAATACTGCTAGCCCTGAGTCGATACATTTTATTTCACTGGAAAAATTGCTAAAAGTACACTTTGGATGAAATTGTGATATCCTTTTGGATTTCACATTATATGTACAGAGGGCCTAAAATTTTCATTATTGGCTCCAAAGGTCACTCAGTAGCATTGACCCCATTGTAGATACTCATTATTTAACAGAAATGACAGTGCTTCCTAGAGCTCATGGAGAAAGCCTGAGGATTCTGAAGAGTTCCTCCTCCTGATGATCAGCTCTCGGACTTACCCTGAATAGTTTATGTCTCACAGGGACAAGTGGGAGGCCATGTGTCATTGATCTGACCGTGACTTTTTTCACTGCAGAGTTAGACATCTGTGCCTCCAATTGGCATTACCTTGTCTTCATCTCTATGTCTCAGTCACCAAAAGAAATCCCAGGTGTTTAAGAAGTCTTGTGTCTGCTTAGATTTGAATTTTATTTGGTAGCTATGGGATCTTGTCAACATTAATTGAACTTGTTGAGCATCTGTTTTCCTCATCGGTTTAGTGGGGGAGTATAATCCACCTCACAAGGTCATGAGGAGCAAGTCAGATAATACGTATATCAGAGGGTGTCTGTAAATCATTTAGCTCAGTGTCTGGCATATAGTTGATGCTCAATAATTCATTGTTATTGATTCTACTAGGAACATGGTAGAAGGTAATTTGTGGAAAACAGTGTTGGTTTGAAATTTATATTTCCCAAATTAACCAAAGGAAAATGTAGGATTGTGAAATGTCCGTGTTGGAAAGGACCTTAAATGTATTTAGTTCATTATTTCTCATATAACTTCATATCCAAGTCTCCTGAGGATCTTGTTTATCCAGAGTCACAGGACCTACCTTATATCCAAAGAATCAGAATCTCTATAGTGGAGCCCAGGGCCTTGATTTTTATACAGTCTTTATAATATCAGTGAGCAGTTTGGAACCCCAGGACAGATCTCAGGCTTTCCCAAACTGTGCTCCTTAGAGCCTCAGTGTCTCCCGTCTTTCATGATCAAATGAAGCAGCGGTTTATATTGGGCTTTCATGCAGGAATTTGCTTGAAAAATGGGATTTCTAGATTAAACAAGAGAAGCAGATTTCTAGATTAAACAAGAGAAGCATTTTCAGAGTACTACTAAATAGCAGGTGTCCTTCTAAGCACTTTATATAAACTAATGAGAGAGAGAGAATAGTAGCAAGTTTACCCCTCAATTCAACAGATGGGGAAACTGAGATCCAGAGGTGGGGATGTGATTGTTGAAGGTCCTACATAATGCCACATTTACTATTAGAACCTGATTCTCCTAAGACCCAATTGATTCATTCAGTAACATTTTATTGAGCATCTGCTATAAAGCTTGTCCTCATAAAATTTCCAATCATATATGTTTTAGCCTAGGCAAATGACTTGCAATGTCACCACAGTACCAGGAGCTAGAAAGAGGCTCATTTTCCACATAGGGTTAAGAGAATCTGCTTTTTAAATTTTATTTTTATTTTTACTTTTAGTAGAGACAGGGTTTCACTATGTTGGCCAGGCTGGTCTTGAACTCCTGACCTCGTGATCCACCTGCCTCGGCCTCCCAGAGTGTTGGGATTACAGGCGTGAGCCAACACGCCTGGCCACTTTTTTTGTTTTTGAGGTGGAGTCTCACTCTTGTTGCCCAGCCTGGAGTGCAGTAGCGTGATCTCAGCTCACTGCAACCTTTGCCTCCCAGGTTCAAGAGATTCTTCTGCCTCAGTCTCCCGAGTAGCAGGGATTAGTGGCTTGTGTCACCACACCTGTCTAATTTTTGTATTTTCATTAGAGATGGAGTTTCACCATGCTGGCCCAGCTGGTCTTGAACTCCTGACCTCAGGTGATCCACCCGCCCTGGCTTACCAAAATGCTGGGATTACAGGTGTGAACCACTGCCCAGCCAGCTTACTCTTTTCTCAGGATCCCTTATATGTATTTTTGTTCTATAGTGAATATGTAGAGAGTGTCCACTAAATGACATAAGCAAGGGATTCAGAGACATAGAACATATCTTCCTGCCCTCAAGGAGCTCATAGTCTATTAAAGGAGGCAGATGAGTAAATAGACAATGGCAACACAATGTGGTAAGAACTATGGTAGAGGTAAGCACATGGTAGCCCCTCATTCAGGTTGGTGTGTGTATGTACTGGGGGACAGGATGATGGGAAGAATAAACAAGGAAGCCTTCTCAGAAGTGATATCTGAGTCAGTTCCAGGCAGGTGGCTAGGGCTCAGATTTAAGGAGGCACTTACTCTCAGGGTTGTGCAAGTACAGGCTGGCACTTGAGAGTGAATATACGTCCTTAAAGTTTACAGCCTAGGTACCTGGGGATTATTTGGTGAGGTTCTTCAGAGAGCCTCATATTTTATCCTCAAATTTCAGTCTTGTTATCACCAGAGCACAGCATCCATCAGGAGAACCCCGATAGCACAGTTCTTTTCTTCTGTGTATCTACCTTGCTACCTCTTTTCCAGAAAATGTCACCCATTGGGTTGTAGTGGGTTGTTTGTTTATGTCAGGGGGAAAAAAAACAGTGTTCTAAATCTCAGACTGTAAATCACATTTCCACTCCAGTTACTCTAAAATATTTGAAGGAACATCTTTGTGTACCAAGAAGATTGATTTAAGGTCAGAGTTGTAGATAGAAAGTTCCATCAGCCACCCATTACTGCTTTCTGAGAGCTGAGGGTTCAACATTGTCAGTCCCCCAATCCTGATTTTTGTTCAATGTGAATATTATTCATTGCTAAACAACTCACAGCAGATCATAAACCTCTTGGTTGGGATAAAGAAGGACCTAAGAAATAGTCTCTTGAGGGCTTTTGTTGGTATTTTTTTCTACAAAACCAGTTGAAGTCTCCTTTGAGAAGTGGTGGCAAATGTCAGTTGTTTTAGAGTCCTGGAGGTCAGGCATCTTAAAAGAGGAATGGCTAAAATGAAAAAAATAAGTGCTAATATAAAATATTGTGTTTAAGTAAAGAGCCAGGAGTTGAATTTTAAAGGTTCAGTGACTTTCATGAGCTTGGTGGGGAAAAATCTTTTGGTTATACATCTTGAAGCTCTTAAGCATATATGTCAGTGCATTTGGTGATATTGTTCACTATATTGGTTATCTTTCATATAGGGGCATGCATGAACCAAATATTTTGTCAGACTTTCTTAGTGCAGACAATAGCTTTTCTGGGGAACGTTCTAGCCCAATGCACGTTCTGCTGTGGTGATAAGCCCTTGGAGGTTTATATCAAGTTGTTGGGCTTGAGTTCATAGAGCTTCTTCTCAGATCTTGAAGAAAAGAGACAATACAAGCTAATCAGAAGTCTCTATTGGGATCTGGGCAGTCAGGTTTTAGTTCTCCGTGACTCAAAGTCATAGGAGAAGGTGATAATTGCGTTGGGTACCATGCCTCATGCCTGTAATCTCAGCACTTTGGAAGGACAATGTGGGTGGATCACATGAGCCTAGGAGCTGATTCTAAATACTTTCAGGGAAGCATCAGATTAAAACATAAAAACTTATGTATAGACGAGAAAAGACTTAAAATGGCAGTGGCTAACTTATTACTGATCATTTTCAAAAGTGGAAGACTTGATGAAATTGTATTACAGGAAGAATAATGCAACTGAAAAGTATATGGGTTTATGTGGCATATAAAAAATAAGAAATATCAATCCAAAAAAGATTTTACAAAAAATCTATAATTATAATAACCCTATTTTCAAAGAAGGGTGAATATTAAATTTAATTTATAAAAATTGATGAACACAACCTTTTTAAAGAAAAAAGTCTTCAGACATAATAATTCTGACATAATATATCATGAATATACCAAGCTTATAATTAGAATATACCAAGAATATATCAAGAATATCAAGTAAAGCTGTGCTCAGTGATGCATACCTGTAATCCCAGCTACTCAGGAGGCTGAGGTGGGAGGATTGATTGAACAACCCCCAGGCACCCAAAAGGATATCAAGTAAAGAGATTGAAAAATCTTAATAAAACATACCATGGAAAAGCAAGAACATTGATGGTTCTCTAAGAACCTCCTGTATAGCATTCAATTTCTGGAGTAGGTACATCAGTAACATTTAACCCATTTAAGCTAGGGAAGTCTAAACATCTCTTTTGATTACATGGTGCTTCCTATGCAACTCAGACAATAAAACAAAAAGCACCAAAACTATGCACTGGACAGTTAAGGAAGTTATTGCCATAGGGAGAACCTTTATTAATGAGGAACATCTCAAAGGAAAGAAAGAAATTGGGGTATTGTAGAGGGATTGGGGTATTGTAAACAAGGGAGTCACCTGCAAATCTTATGGGAGGCATGAAGAAGGATGGAGACTGATGTTATATATGAGGTGGTCCTTTGCAGTCTAGCCATTTTTCAGAACATAGAAGGATGTGGGATTTCTTAATACTGGCTGCTTTCCTGGAGCCCTGGTCTCAGTTCCACACTGTCGGTGGTCTGGGATTCACAAAGCAGGGCACAACCCAGTGTGCTTTCAAAGCTCCTAGACCTTCTAAGGTTCCACTGGGAAATTTGAATAAAGAAGATGGCACCCGTGCAGAATGAGGAGACTGCTGAACATGAGTCCCCTATTCTCATGGGCTTTTTATACCTTTTTGCCTATTTCTCATCTGACTGATCTGGAGACTGACTGCTGGTTAAGTGCCAGCCAGGATCAAGTAAATGGTACAAAATGATCCCAAGATGTTCCTGTTAGTAGAGAGATCTAGTGAAGTGAGTGTTATTTTCTCAGGAGTATCATTTGGCAGGCCTAGGCTTCAGGCCTGTCTGCCATTTACTCTTTCTTCCTCAATAAGGTCTCCTGGACTCCAGTAATCTTTCACTCTGAGCTCGCCTCTCTATTCTGTTCCTGCCACCATATTGTATCCATAGCAATGACCTTTATATCTTGTCTTACTTTTCCTTATGGGGATGTGGTAGGATTTAGACACATGGTCTTAGATCTGGCTGGACCTGAGTTCAGACTCTGACCTGTTGTTTACTGGCTACATGATCGTAGACGGTTTTCATTAAAAAAATTAATAATTGAACTTATTGGTATCTTTGTATTATAATATAAACACACTTTATTATAAAAATATGGAAATAGACAAAAATGATTATTATTAACTGCCATATACTGAGCCCCTACTGTGTGTATACTGCTTCGTGTGTACTATCTAATTCTCAGAGCAATTTTAAGGAGGTAGAATGAGGCTAATGGAGGTTAAGAAACTTGTCCAGGATTACATACCTAATAAGTAGCTTAAGTGGGATTTTTTTTTTTTTTTTTGAATCAGGGTCTTGCTCTGTCACCCAGGCGGGAGTGCAGTGGCAGGATTGTGGCTCACTGCAGCCTCGACCTCCCAGGCTCATTTGATTTTCCCATCTCAGCCTCCTGAGTAGCTGGGATGCACACCTCACCTGGCTAATTTTTGTGGTTTTTGTTGTTATTGTTTTGTTTTGTTTTGTTTTTTTGAGATGGAGTCTTGCTCTGTTGCCCAGGCTGGAATGCAGTGGCACAATCTCAGATCATTGCAACCTCCACCTCCCAGGTTCAAGTGATTCTCTTGCCTTAGCCTCCAGAGTAGATCGGATTACAGGTGCCCACCACGATGCCTGGCTACTGTTTATATTTTGGATAGAGATGGGGTTTCACCATGTTGGCCAGGCTAGTCTCGAACTCCTGACCTCGAGTAATCCACCGGCGTCGGCCTCCCAAAGTGCTGGCATTGCAGGTGTGAGCCATGACACCTGGCCCTAATTTTTGTAGCTTTTCTTGTAGAGTTGGGTTTCATCATGTTGCCCAGACTGATCTTGAGCTCCTGGGCTCAAGCAGTTTGCCCACTTTGGCTTTCCAAAGTGGTGGGATTACAGGCATGAGCCACCATGCCCAGCTTTAAGTGGGACTTTAGACTTTAAACCATTTCATTTGTGACTTTAAAATTTACACATATATGCACTCCACAAAGAATCACATTTATTTATTTATTTATTATTTGAGATGGAGTCTCGCTCTGTCACCCAGGCTGGAGTGCAATGGCATGGTCTCGGCTTACTGCAACGTCCGCCTCCTGGGTTCCAGCTATTCTCCTGCCTCAGCCTCCGAGTAGCTGGGATTATGGGCATGCACCACCATGCTTGACTAATTTTTGTATTTTTAGTAGAGATGGGGTTTCTCCTTATTGGCCAGGATGGTCTTGAACTCCTGACTTCGTGATCCGCCTGCCTTGGCCTCCCAAAGTGCTGGGATTACAGGTGTCAGCCACTGCACCTGGCCAAGAATCACAATTATTTTGGTGTATCTTTTTCTTGTCTTTTTTGGGGGTTGAAATACAATTTTCTGCATATAGTTGTACTTGTGTATAATTGTTGTGTACAGATTTTTATATTCTGCTTTTTAAAAATAGTGTGACACTCTAGCTATTTTGTCATGTTCAGAAAATGGGTAATTTTCTTTTTAATAGGTTCAATAATAGTCCATTAAGTGAACATAGTTAATTATTCCCCAATCATTGGACATTTTATGTGTTTTCATTTATCAGTAATAATGTAATAATGTTGAATGCCTACCTTTGGATATAAAGATTTATCCCCCTGTATTCAGAATTAGTTCTGTTTGTTTGTTTGTTTGTTTGTTGTAGAGATGGGGGTCTTACTTTGTTGCCATCAGACATTCGAGCAATCCTTCTGCCTTGGCCTCCCAAAGTGTTGAGATTACAGGTGTTTTCCACCATGACAATCTCATGATTAGGTTTTAGGTATGGTTTCCCAGATATGAATTTACAATGTAAAAGGGTATAGATAATTTTAAGCTGTTTGATCCACGTTGTCAATTTTTATTAGAAATTTACAATATTTTTTGGAAGACAGTACGTAACACTGTAATTTATATGACCTTGCTAAATTAAACCTCAGTTTTCTCATCACTAAAGTTATAATGATGAATAATAAAAAACTTGAGAAGCATATACCATATTGCTTTTCCCTTCTCACTTTTCTTAACTTTTTGTAATTTCTTCTCTGAAAATTTTCAAGGATAATGTTCTCTTGCATGGTCTTTTTTTAAGAAAAATCTTGGACTGCTAAACATTATTGAGGAATATTGCAGTAAGTTTTCTAAGCCATGCTTTGTGGTGGTGTTGGGGCAGGGGATGTTGCTATTATTGATGATGGTATTGTTGTTGGTTATGGTTATGTAGACCAGTTTTCTTCCATTTCTTAGGAATTTTCTTAGTCCCCAGTCCTAGTATCTGAAGAGAGGGCAAAAGGACTCTCTTCAATGACTTTGTGCTCCTTAATGACTATTCTCTCCCACACTCTGTAATGGACAGTCTGATCTCCTCCCTAAAGCTTTTATTGTCTTTCCATTAATTATAGAGAGCCATTTGCAGGTTAGTTTTTAGAAGGTGCTGTGATTAATTATCCATGATATTTGGTTAAAAATAGATCTATAGGAGGCTTTATAAGACCTCAAGTTTCTGAGTCAGAAGTAATCCTTGTCCAAACCTTCCGCTTTTGCCCTTTTCTTTTCTCTCTCTTTTTTTTTTGAGATGAAATTTTGCTCTTGTCCCCCAGGCTTCTTGCCCTGTGCCACACACTTCTGTAGGCATTTGAAGTCTTCTGATCAAGCAATAAATGTACTCATAGGGCTTTTTCAGGCCACTCAACAATGAAGTTTTTCTTGACTCGGCAACTTAATTTTAAAGTGATTTAACAATTACGGAAGCTGTATGTTAATTGAAAGTAAGGTTCAAAAAGCTCTTACCAGGTTACCTCGGTGGGAATGGTTGAAAAATGACTTCCAAAAATTTGATCTTTCATAAAAGCAGCAAAAACACTGGCAGAAATGTCCAAAGTCAACTTTTTAAAAACTCCAAAAATGAACCAACATTTTGCAGCAAAACAGGGCATGCTTATTTAAAAAAATGACTGAGTAGTTGAGAAAACACTGAACTCTGTGACATTTTGATTTGCCATGTTCCCAATCCTTTCTGCTGTTCCATAGTAGCTTTGAAAACGAATGTTTCTATAAAGCACCATTCTAGCAGCCATGGGTGAAGGTTGAATAGGTTTGAGGTTCCTCAAATCTGAGAAATAACACTCACCGGGCTTATGTTACTTGAGCAGACTCAGAGTTTGCTCTTTAAATCGTTTGTTTTTTACCATCGAGTTTTCTTTCATTCTTTTTTTTTGTTTTTTGAGACGGGACTCCTGACCTCAAGCAATCCTCCTGCCTTGGCCTCTCAAAGCTCTGAGATTAAAGGCATGAGTCACTGCAACCTGCCTGTGATTGCTTTTTTGATTTCTTTTCTTTTTCTTTCTTTCTTTTTTTTTTTTTTTTAAGATAGAATCTCCCTCTGTTGCCCAGGCTGGCATGCAGTGGGATGATCTCTACTCACTGCAACCCCTGCCTCCTGGTTCCAGCAATTCTCCTGCCTCAGCCTCCTGAGTAGCTAAGATTACAGATGCCCACCACAACGCCTGGCTAATTTTTTGTATTTTTAGTAGAGACAGGGTTTCACTATGTTGGCCAGGCTGGTCTTGAACTCCTGAACTCAAATGATCCACCCTCCTTGGCCTCCCAAAGCCCAAAGCGCTGGGATTACAGGCATGAGCTACCATGCCTGGCTGCATTTCCTTCCTTCCTTCCTTCCTTCCTTCCTTCCTTCCTCCCTCCCTCCCTCCCTTTCCCTTCCCTTCCCTTCCCTTCCCTTCCCTTCCCTTCCCTTCCCTTCCCTTCCCTTCTCTTTCCCTTCCCTTCCCTTTCCCTTTCCCTTTCCCTTTCCCTTTCCCTTTCCCTTT